>JAHZND010000456.1:0-26540 GCA_027744115.1 Acrocyrtus sp. NNG-2020
GTCAAACTTGCGTTTGTTATATACGAACTTAGCAGCATATTTGATAATAGAATCAATCTTTTTCTCATTAAATTTGCTCAGATTATTTGCCCACACAACATTCGCATAACCAATAAGAGTACTCATCACTTAACATCAAAGTTTACATATCATTTGCAGTTCATTAGTAAAAGTGCTGTGAAGTTTGTTATAACTTTTTTCCGTGTGAATAAAGTTGAAAGTGCTTACTAGATATAGAAAAAAAAGTAAAGTAGAGTTTAGTTTGGATCTTAAATTAATATTTTGTGTTCCATTAATACCTACTATGCAAGTCTTTGAGATTATTGAGATATGACTTCGTTCATTATTTTATTTAGAAAAAAAATATTAAAGCGAGAAAATTACCACTTTGCAACTCAACAGCTATGCCTTGGAATATGGTATGAAGATAAACAGAACATTTTAGTGATCCATCTAGGTATATCTGTATAGTGTAGGTGGTAGTAAGCATTTTAACATGACAATAGTTACTGTATGTTATGATGTACCTTATAAGCACTTATACGTGAGTCGAAGGCAGCCTTATATTGTAATTGTGAATCTGCTAACAACTAAATGAGGCGAGATAAAAATTCCAATAGTGTGTTGGTATCTTCCGTATAGAAAACATCCTTTGGACACTAGGGTGTAGGGACGTGGACACTTTTTCACACAAAGAAAAATCTAAATATATCGGCATTGATGCGTTTTCTTTCACTGCATGACTTGCTACGGGCTTACATAAGATTGTCGTACTTCAACCAGGTTTTATGTTGGGGTAGGAGGAATGATAGGGCACATGCCTACAAAGTAGGTAGTCTACTTAATAAGCCTGCGGCAACTTTGTTAATGGGAGAAAGGTTCTGTAGGCGGACGCATGTAAACGCAAGTGCACAAGCATTGTTTTCTTATGCATTGCATAATATTATCTTTCTACTTCCCTCAGAGATTATTACATTAAGGTAGGTCTCCACCTCCAGGCTCACATCTTCCATGTAAGTTTGTCACTGTCACAAAATTGTCCCTATTTTTATCCGATGACAAAGGACAAGTAGGTAGGATAGGGGGTGGAAATAACATTATTTTTGTCCGTAAAAGCAAGGACCTTTTTTAGGCATCTTTTAGATTGAAATTATTTCAAAGGAGTTTAGATAACAAACTGTTGCATACCAATAAATTTCCTAAAGTAATCTTGCTTTTGCTTGATATCTTTGGTCTTTGGGATAAAATTTGTCGTATTACATGTTGCAATAAGCGTTGCAATTGCTGAGTCGTTAACCATTTTGTGCAATATATAGCAAGTACATATATACCTATATGGTACCCATAACCCATGTAGGTTTATTGACAGTGCTTATTTACTGTCACAGAATAATTGTCTTGAAACTATTTTATTGCAAACTATTTGTAGACCTGAGTTCAACAGAAAGAGTGGTAGATACTTTTATTTTATCAATAGACCTAAAACCGTGCAGGGAATATCAAAACTGTCTGATTTCTTATCGTAATACTACTATCTGTAGTAGTGTAATCAGTCGATCATATATGGAACCTAACCTATCTACTTTAGTAGTAGTGAGTATCATCATGGCATAATTAGAAGTTGATAGCTACCTAAGATACACGACGACAGCACAGACAAAAATAAAAATTAGTTTGGCTTTGGCTTTAAGAAACTGCTTCTTGTGTGCCCCATAAACAGCTTCATTTGTGAGTTCATTTTACTTGCTGAGTAAGGGTATTTTATTGTAAGAAGAGAAAGAGCAAACAGCAGCCAAGCCACACACTGATTTGACAAGTTATCGTATTTTTCTGTAAACAGGAATGCTATAAAACTCTACACACTCTCTCTGCAATCTGAACAACCAAAAACCCATCCATTGACTGAGCGACTTTGCTGCCCTACTCACACGGTCATTAAAGGAGCAGTTTTCGCCTTTTATGAAAGGTTGACACGGAACAGAAGATGAACTGCACATTAATTACAAGATAGATTAGATTATCAGTCGCATCGAAGCCGATGTACAATGTATGCATACGGTATACTAGCACGGCTAGCGAATGTATTTTTGGAATATTTCTCTCTTGGCAATCATATTCACATTTTTTAGCCTTTATTGGCTATTATTCAGGATAACTGCGACTTCTACAGTAGACGTGATTGGCAAAATATCCACCTAGTTTTGCATGGATAAATAGTTATTGCTTACCTAATAAGCTAGGTCAGTAGTGGGGTTACTCCTGAAAAGATCATCTCTCAAGTTGGATCGGTACAATGTAACCTATATGTAATATAATATGCAATCGCTGCTGCGGTGTGTTGTCTAGACTCCAGCAAATTGCAAGTTACATTACCAATAAATTGCTCTAAGGGAAGCATGAACTCTAAAGCTAAATAGTTTTTTTAAATCCGGCTTTTTTTTGTCTTTCTAGTCTTTTTTTATGCAGATTACGACCTGGAATAAAATTTCAAATTCAGAGTAAACTGATACAAAGTTTTGGCTCAGAAATTCTGTAGTGAGAGTTTGGAAATAGTTTCGCCTAAATATGTTGCAACGATTACGGATCATCATGAGTAAACTCACTGTTACCAATAGGTAAATATGTGTCTACTTCATATGTGCATAATCAATAAAATGCATATTCATAGATTAGCTAAGCGAGAACGAAACCTGTGAATGATTCATTCTTGCATGCCACTGAAAGGCTATCAGCATACAGTAAAATATGTTATATCCTTATCCTTAAATTACTTCTTACTATACAACTAAATTACTCGCTACTACGCGAATAAATTGCTATTTCTGTGAGCATCAGACCATTCTACATTTTATGGTATAAAGTGGATTGCTATATTCATTGTTACTATATAAGCTCGTTTGTAATTCAATGTAATCAGTGTGTGTAGTGTGTGCTCGTTGTAAATGAAAGTACTAAATATATTCAGCAGGATTAATTTGAACCCGTATAAACTGTGCATTTGTTCTGCATGTAAGCAGATTCATGCAGATTCATGTGACAATTCAATTTAAAAGCTACTGAAGCAATTAATTAAACATTATTAAATAAAAATAATAATAACGTGAACGTTGTGAACGAAAACTCAATCGAAAATAATTACAAAATGAAGACGTCAAAGGAAATGCTGGTGACCTTGGAGGAAGAAATGGACAAGTGGGGCAAAGCCAAACAAAAGCATGATTTGATTATGCAAGGAGTATTAGCAGGTATCCAGGGGCAAGGAAAAAGCCAAAACTTACGGGAAACCGAGACTAATTCAACTCAGTTAGCTTTAGGCAGTTTGCACAGTCGTATCTCTGAAATTGCTAAAGTGGTTGAGATCCTCAAGGATAGTATGAAATCAAAGTGCGAATGTGAAGGCCGACTCGAGTCTAGTGTTAGTCAGCTTCAATACTCAGATGAATGAGCTGGCACAGAGACAAGAGGACGCCATCTCCATGATTCGACAGATTCGAAAGGAGTTAAATGGAATTCGATGGAACGAGGAGGGGGAGAAGGAGGAGTTCGAGTGTAGGTACTGCCCAGGAACAAGCTTTACTGTCAAAGAAAAGGAGATGCATAGAGTTGATCCGGAACATATTAGGAGAAAGGAGATTTGCCTTCGACAAGAGGAGAAACGGTATGTTTGCAAAATCAAGCCTTTCCGCTTAAGTAATGAACATTAAGCTTATTTTGTAACATTTCTATTTTACCTTATTTGAAAAAAACGGCGAGTCAGTTAACGTTTTCAATTTTTAATGGTTTTTAGAACAAAGCGAGTGCACTTTAGCAGCGAAGTTAGCGTTGCAGATGAACAAATTATCGAGACTATTGACATAGGAGAAGACGATAATGAAGCACCACACAAAAACTAGAAATGTTCAAGTTCCAGCGGTCCAAGAAAGTGTTTTAGTGAATGCCAAAGTGAGTTGCGAAGAAGTAAGTGACGTACTCTCTGAGGAAGAGCAGAACAGCAGGAAGCGAAAGTTGAACAAAATCCGGTAAGTAATAATCAAAGCGCATTGCTATTTTTGTCGCATTCAAATGAAAATATCTAGCTTTCTGAAAGATGCAATAGATTTAACTAATTTTCTCGAATTGATTCTGTAGAAAATCAAACAACGACAGCTTCCTTAGCGAAAATAATGCCAATGTGAGATCCGTGACCAAAAGTAAAAGACGTAAAATTGCGACTAACAATAATGATACAGACAGCAACAGTAGCAGCAATTTAAGCAGTGACGCACTTAAAGACAGCTGCAAACTTTCTCTTGGAAAGTCTGGCCACGCCACCAACACACAAATTATTCAGCATGAAAGAGCCGATAGGCACAAGAGTCAACAGCAGGTCAGATCTGGAGGAAAAACTGATTCGAAAAATGAAGCGGATCTTGCTAGCAGCGATGAGATGCCACAATCCAGTTCTGCAACTATCTCACAATGCCCCAAAAGGAAAAATGATAGAAAAAATTCAAGGAATGGCCATAATTCTCGTTCCCGCAAAGAAACCAATTCTGGCGAAAGTAGACAATCAAGTAATTATAAAGATTTGGACGTAAAAAAGTAAACAAAATACAAATATCTTTTATCGATCTTAAAATAAACTATGTATTTATAGTATTGTCTTTATGACTAAACTCACTGAATTCATTATCATGCAGGGACCATAAGATCAACCGCTGCAACGCGACCAAAAAGAAACAGAAGCGTACGCAGAGCAGCAGCGAAGAAAATGAATCGGAAAATGAGGAGGGGTCCTCAATCGAAGAAGTCGAGAAAGAAAGTAGCATAAGGCAGGATTCGGATATAAGGTAAATCTGTAGACTTTAAATTTGAAATTTAAAAAAAACTAAGAAAATGTTACATCTGAATGAGTCATTTTGTATCCTTTTCAGGGAAGAAGCTTATCCAACAAGTACATACTTTGATCAAATACGGAACTGCCTGTCCAAGCTACATCCTTTCGGAAAACGGGGATATTGCACCGAGGTCCAGGAATTTAATAAAGAGCGTTACCAGGCATTGCAAAGCATCCTTAAATTATTTAAGCTTGCCATTCGCAACGGAGAGAATATTTGCCAAGGAGTTTATGGAGAGGACACTGCTACTTTCTTGCACTGTCTCCTCCCTCGAAATGGAAGCTTTCTCACACCAACTGTCTTTGACGACATTGTGAAATCTTTAATAGATCTAAGATGTTACCAAATAGTGCACATGCTCGGTCCCTGTGGAGAGACTATATTGCAGAAAGCAGTGCGCACAATGAAAGTGAAAACGGAAACGCTTAGTCTTTTACATTTGAATGGTGTCAACTTCAATACAACATCGAAAGTGGGAAATCCGCTAATATTTGATGCCATTCGAGGGCCATGCAGTACTACAATGCTGTCAAATTTAATTGATCTCGGGGCTAACTGGAGAGTTGTCCATGAAAGCACAAAAGACAATGCACTGCATATTGCTGCCCGCTTCTGTGGTAATCCCGAAATACTGAAGTATCTCCTCAACTTGGGAGAAGTGCCTGTGAATGATGTCAATCGTGCTGGTGACACGCCACTTCATTTGTGTGTACGAGCAGTCGAGTATGGCAACAGAATAGAAAAGACCAAATTATTATTGAAGAAAGGAGCCAACGTTGAGGCTATGGACAAAGCTAAACGTACCCCACTGCAGCTTTTGGAAAGTGGTGAAAATCCGGACAAACGGTTGGTAAACCTTCTCAGGAAGTACAAAAAGAAAATAACACCAGTCAGGGGTTATGTTTAAAGGAGTTTAGATTGTATTATTGTCGAATTTCAAAATAATTTAGTCATTACTTTTGTCTCATTGTCTTTCATATATTACCATCGAATTTTTGCATTTTCTGTGTCGTTGCCTTTCACTTTTTTATACCCACCTTTCCTGTACTCAGGTATATTGATAGTATAAAAAAATAACCAAACTAAAAATTTAGAGATAAATTGATTGTTTAGAATTACAAAAGAATCTCGTGCTCTGAGAAGCTGTCATGGAAGAGTTGTAGTATAGTAGTAGTATTATGAAAGTAAAGTAGGTACCTTAAGTTAAAATTGTTATTTTAATAATATCAACTTTTATACGTTTTACAAACTATTACAATACGAATTTTAAAGTTACGAACTAAGAAATAAAATAGAGAATAAATATAGAACAAATTAGCCTTATAATTCGGATACAGAACGCCTGATTTGAAAAAAATACTTACAAAAGGCATACATGAGAGTGAAAATTACGCTAACTTTGTTAACAACTTAACGCATATTATTTACTGTACACTATAAATAATAACCCAAATGCAAAAAGGACAAATTAATGGTATACAATTTAGCTCAACAGTAAAAGCTACACTTTCTTATGCAAAAAATGGAATCGAATGCCTGCCTATTAACTTTTGTCCCATCAACAGCCTTAAAATTTAAAATCAATAATTGCCTTATATTGAAAACAATGATTTACCTATATGCATAATTTGGCATAAACAAATTGCACTTAATGATATTTCCGTGAAGTTTTAGAGTTTGCGCGGACTAGAGTTAGCTTAATACTAGCTTTCTTTTAATGATTCGCGTGCATTACAAAATAGTAGCAAAATAGCTGGATATGCTGTTGGCAGAAAGCAGGATGCAAATCTTTAGGTATTTGTTGAGGTAACTACTATAAGCAAAAAACAGCAATGCCAATCAACTAACCTTAGACAACTATGCGCACCTTAATTAACATTTGGTTTCCTGCATGGTGCTGATCTCAAACTTAAACGTATTTTATCTTGCCTTCCTCTTTGCCCTTTTTTCCTACTAGATGGCAACACATTACATATTAGGTACTTAGTTTAATTTCTCCAGGCTGACAAGCTAAATAGGCAATATAAAATGGGGATGTACGAGTTTAGGTGTCTTTAGGTCAAGTTAAACAAATGAGTCATAACATAATTCATTGGTGAAGATCGTAAGGGCATGCGTCAACCTAGTTCTGTGCTTCTTGTTTTGTCATAGTATATTTAACTTACTGCATGCATAATTAAGTGTTATCATTTTGAACGTTTACTTTTACGTTACGTCAAAGCTAACAGCAAGTAAGATACCTCTGACTATTTTGGATAAATACTTCATTTTCCTAATTTTAGATTTTCTTTCTGGAGAATCATAAGTCAATTATGTATACACGTCGCGTCATGTATATGTCCGGGAAAAATTCTTTGTTTTTGGAAATGATATAAAAGGTGCTCCCCGTGACAAGTTTCAGTCATTCATTCTTTTTCCTTCGAGAGATCAGTTTGATATCAGGGACATTTTTTTATTGAGAAAGACATTCTACCGAACACTGAAAAATCCGAAGAGGTATTAAGTATAAATATCCGATAACTTGGACGCAAGCGGTATTAAGTGGTAAGTATCATGCAACTTTATATTGGCTCCAGGAAATACTTTAATTTATTATGATTAATACGATTATACGATATGTTTTGTCAACGCTGATTAATTTTTTATTTCATTAAATTAGTTTTCGACAGGATACAGTAGAACCGGGAAGTGCAAAACTTTGATAAGTTATATCAATTCATTGAGCAGTCAAAATGAACTCAAAGCAGCAGCACAGAAAGCCGTTGTGGAGTGATGATTCAGCCGTTAAAATAGAGCTATTTAACCCTACAAAATGTTACAAGCCTGGGGAAACTGTGGAAGGGAGGGTGCTCGTTCGACCCACTAGCTTTGAAGGATTGGAAGGTAAGCACAATACGACGGAAAGTTTGTGTTAGGTTTGAAATTCTAAATTCGGTTAAGAAACCAAGAAATGGCACTTGACTAAACGTGACAACTTTTATTGTTTATATATTTTAACAGGTGCTTCAATCTTCATACAAGGGTGTTTTGAGCTAAGCAAGGCGCCAAGAGAATATCATAAAAACATCCCAGCAATATTTATAAATTTCACGAGGCGGATCGAGTCGACGGCTCAGAAGTTTAGCCAGCCGCAGCCTCCAATTTTGAAGCAGATCCTTAACGAATTGAATGAATATCAATTAGAAGGAAACCAAATAAATTTTTTAACAAGAGAGCACGAGTACCCGTTCAGATTTGTGTTGCCGACGAACATTCCTACATCATTTGTGGGGGATTTGGAGAGGGTTTTTTATGGAATTGTGGCGCACGTAAAGAAGGAGCTGCCTTGCAAGGAGCCGACCATTAGCAAAACTATTGACTTCACTGTAGCTGCGCCTTTCGTCAACCCTAGTCGCATTCCTGAATATCGGGAGCCAGTGCATCAGTCTGGGATAAAATGGGGAAATCTGCTAATTGGACGTGTTGGAGAAATAGGATTTTCTATAACGCTGCCCAACGGTTCCGGATTTGTGTCAGGAGAAAGCGTGAATTTTAAAGTCGAGGTGGCAAATGACAGCAATGTGAAGGTTACTGGGATGAAAGTCTGGATACAGCAAATCGTGACGGAGGTTGTAGGAGGAGGCTTCGAGGATAAAGTGGAAACCAGAAACATTGCAAAAATCACGGGGCCAGAAGTTGAAGCAAAGAGCCGTAAGATTTGGATGCCTAAGGATTTGCTGATTCCAAAGGTGCCGCCTACCACACTGGAAGTAAATCACAACTTTGTTGACATTCAGTATTTCCTACATTTCAAAATGGATATTTATACATCAGTGAAGCCACTTTCAACCGTAATTCCGCTGATCATTGGGGATGCACCTTTGAAGTCAGATTCAAGTAAGGTAGGCACACTTCCGTCGGCCCCTCTCAGTGATGATACCAAGGAAATGAAACAAGGAAGCCAGGGCAATGTATTTAGGTAAGAATTTAATCCACAATTTATGTTTTTTTTTACATTTTTCACACATTCACATCTATGTAAGTAGCAATTGTAGTCAAATCACTAAATTCCATCAATTCTCCCTTTTAATTTTAGCCCCTCCTCCGTATTATGGAAGCCGCTGGACCTTCTTATGGCTTTATGAACCTCGAACAGTAAATATGTACATACTTTGAATGATAGGACAATTTCTGATGCGTGTCACGCTTGCCGCCAACTGCTAATACTACAAAATTACAACAATATAACATCGAGAGCCTTTGTTTGAATGATCTCTTAAAGTATCGACAAGTAACAAGTAGTAACTGCAAATCAATATGATAGACTAGATAATTTTGTTAAACTTATTTCCCTACACAAAACAGCTGTGGGAGATACTGTTTGATTGCTTATATGAATTAACGTAGCTAGAATTGATTGAGAATTTATGAATCTATGTAGTGTTAAATATGAAATTATGACGTCGAACGCACTGCCATAAAAGTACATAGATAGTATTCAATATTGATTTTTGATTTTGGTACTTTTCCTATTCAAGAAATAGAAAGTAATGAGTATAAATAAAAGTTAGCATCAATTTAAATTCATATTTCAAGAAAACATTGATTTGTTGCTTCATTACCTATTGTCAGTACTAGTACTCCCCGAATTGGGAACAATGGACAGTGCATATCTCAACGGAAATATCATTACTAAATATACCTACCGGATAACAATTGGCTGTAGACTGAACATTTTATTACACTATTAAGCATGCTACGCTTTCCACTAGAAAAACTATAATCACTATAAACAAACACAGCAGCAATTATTATCACCTTGCCGACTTTGCACAGGGCGACTTGGGTTTGGCCTAACTTGGCGTTTTCGAGGGCGACTGAAATAATGACGAATACAATCTGCAAATTCGACAAAGAAACATACTTAAATACATCTATAGTTATAAATTCATTTTTAAGTAACTATTTATTGTAATTTAATTTGAATCATACGACCAACGTCCGTAGCTCCACACTGTACTTCTATCACTTCAAGCAGCTTAGATAGTTTTGCATTATTCCCCATTCGTTTCACCCAAATGTCCAGTACACCTCGGATAACTTCTTCGGGCGACAGTTTATTCTGAAACAAAATCTTTTTGTAACGGCCAATATCAGCAGATACGTTAAGACCTTCCACGAATACTAAGCAGTTTTTCTGCAAAATTGGATCTAGCTGTTTTGCATACTGTGGCGCCTCAGTTGAATAAAACAAAGCAAACACTGTTTTCGTGGGGCATTCTGAAAAAGTCAACAAAAAAGTAACTTGAATTAAAACTAAAGTATTAAATTGAGTGAAAGTGAAAGTGACTTGTGTACCTCCAGTTCCCACAATTAGCGTATCGTCCATTGTGATTGTTGCGAATAAAAACTAAATGACCAAGAAACTGAAAAATTCTATCCGGCCATGTCTGATTAAATTAATTGCATTTACTGCATTAGTCATAAAAACAAGAGCAGCGACTAATGAGTAGTTTTATGTCAAAATAAATACTCATTTTTTGTGATGAATTAAGTGACAAATCTTTGTCGTAAATTTTAGTTACTGACATGCATGAGAAGCTATTATTGTGGTCATGTTATTTACCTTGAATAAAAAAATGAAATGTGGAAGCATGAGTCATGAAAAACTACATTAGAAGACATAAGTATAAGAATTGAAGTTCATCGCATCGGTTTGTCATCATCCAGTAAATATGAAATAAAATGTGGCCTTTTTAAGAGTGTTTTTATTTCCTCTGGTTTTACTATATCGCTATCATAAAAAGTTATGAAGTGACCTTTTAGAAGCCACATTTTAACTGTTTTCCTGTGAGGAATAAACAGGCTATATATTTAATGAATTATACTTTATCGCAGTCCGTCTTTAATACCTTATAATACATAAAGACAGATATGTAAAGGTTCCTATATATTTTATTTTACGTAATATTTTATTTTACTATTGATATCTTGACTACTTTCAATACTGACTATGATTGAAGATGATTTAAGATGTAATAGGTATATTACGTTAACAGTAGATTTCCTATGGAAATATAATGAGTTCATCTTTAAGGAGGTGTATATCTTGCTGCTTTTAGTCTGATGTTGAGTTATTACTGAATCTAATTGAGGAGCACCTCTCTTCAGATGATTTGAACTGCAGTAGAACAATTATGTAAGAAACTACTGCGGCTAGTATCTGAAAAACGGGGAAAATTAGATAAAATGTTTAGCTCACAATATTGTCGGTTAATATGTTTTTATTTTAAAGAAGGCCTAAGTAATAATTTCATAAAGAAACTAATTAAAATCTTACACTTGGGATATTTTTCCGACTAACGAGGAAGTACTCACTTGCATTTAGTTCAATTGGAATTGACTTTGCAATTTCTAAACAGCTTCCATGCTGAAAAATAGCTATAAGTGAATATAGATTTTTCAATTCCCTTTAAAAACGTTATCTTTAAATGTGCTTTACCTGAACTTTTTCGTTCCCATCTATAATTTTGGTTATATCAACAGCCAAAAGGTATCTCAGAATTCGGAGGTTCCTTTCTTTAAGTCCATGCCCTAGGTTGCACATACTCCACAGCCTTAGGAGGCTCATAACAATCACCACTGTGATTCCGGTTTCTGTCCAAGATTCAAACTCAAAGTAATTGGTAACATACCTTAAGTAGATCAGAGAAATTGTAGAGAGTAACTGTAAGAAAAAAAGGAGAACAAAGAAGCTCCCAGAAAAATGTATAAATGCTGTAAACAACTCAGCGTAGGCTAAGTATTTCCTTCTGAGAACGTTCCAAAATAGTCTGTGGATGCCACCAAGAGTTTGGAGTTTTTTATCAAATGGGGGAGGGAAGTCCAAGTCGAATTTCGCTGAAAGTTGTAAATGGCTCTGAATACCCGAACATATTTTGTCCAGGCGGCTCTCCAGTTTTTTTAAAAAGTAGGTTATCAGGAAAATCGGGTAGATTGTAGCAACTTCAGAAAACATTTGAAGCAGTAACGCTCCTATTAAGTAAAGCACGTATGGCCACGGTTTCGAGAGGTTTAAACCGAAACTGGAGAAGTTATCTACCAGATTTAGTGAAATGGCTATGGCTAGTACTGAAAACATTATATTTTGGATAAAGAAGTGACTTGATAGAACTCCTTTCTCTTTCGCTGGATTAGGATAAACCTTGTCATACTGCTGGAGAGTTGTGAGAAGAGAACAAATAGATTTTGCTTTATAAAGAGCAAGTAACTGAAGAGCTGCATTGGAGTAGACTATTGACGACAATCCGTAATTTGCAACAAACGTATCTATTCTGGACAACCGGGAAATACTGCTTAAGTACAGCAATTTGGAGTATGCAAGGTTCAGAATTGTTCTCAGGAACACAGTGGCCAAGCTGAAGTAAAGTATGAATAGGTAGATAATTGTATTAATTAAACAATTAAGTTAACTAAGTTTTTTACTGTAACCAGACAAAATCTATTTAATAATGACTTACCAGTATAGCATTAAAAAAGAACACTTCTTAACCTGAAGATCAGACGCGGACTTAAAACTCCATAGCTTAGAAGCCTGAAAAAGGCCAAACAACTGGGAAAAAATCAAAAATCCCCTGATTCCCATTTTTTATGCCTAAATATTATAGACGGACCAATAGCACTAATCTTCATCGCACCGATGCCAATATTTTATTTTTACAATTAATATACAAAACATGTTGGCAGAGCAGGTGTGTGGAGGAACCAATTATAGGCGAGTATGGCAGGTTGCACTATTTAATGGCAAATAAATAAGTCTTATTTCTAGTTATGAAGGATATTGCACACAGTAGTTCCATAGCAGAAAATGTAGATTACAATAAGTACAACAGTTTTTTATTTCCTATACCGTTTACTTTAGGGGCGGAATAAGCAAAAGTAAAGGTACCGTTAATTTACAGGAAAGCCCTTCAGTCTGGATTGATAGGCACATCCTGTTGGTAAATATTGAGTGTAGACTTTAATAATAATTATTATTATGCCTACTATTATTACTTTATTCCCGGCCGTTTATTACATAGTAAGCAGATTAACAGCTTCAGCTACTGGAAAAGTCTATAAAAGAAGAAAGAAGGAAAGCAATTTGAACTTTGAAAGAATTTTTAGGCTGCTTACGACTACAAACTAGGAAGACAGCGAAACTTGTATTTCCGAACGGTACTCATGTGTATGTGTACACAACTTTGGTACTGTACTTGATAGATGACAAAAGATAAGTTCCCTTTTTTATCGTGATCAAATTCCATGATGCTTTTATTTACATTCATATGAAAGTAGTTGTTGCTATCAGATGAACATTTTAAAAAACAGATTCACAAAAATTTTTGAAACAAAAGGTTTTTACTTTCATGTTTTAACTCGTCTATAGTAATTCTGAGTTATTAATTCCATAATAAATACGACCACTATAATGCCATCTATGATAAGCCAATATTGTGCTATTCCTACAAAAACATCTTTGGAAACGTTGGAGAATCCCTCCCTGACCAATTCAATTTTTCTGGAGCAGTCATCCAAGCAGTATAAAAACTGTCTCGAGGCTTTTCTTAATAAAAGATCAGTTGAAATATTTTTCTTCTGTAGTTTTGAAGCTTCGAATGCACTGTTTCTTTCTACACGTTTGTAAGTAAAGAGATGCCACATTTCCGCAATTCCAGACTCAGACACTGCAGCTAATCCATGTTGGAACAAGGGCAAAAAGAAGTTTCTGGGTAGGTACATAAACTCTGCGCTTCCTAACAATGGCACTGGGTGGTGATTTGATATCCACGCGTTGGGCAGCATTCCTACTCCAATACGAATTTGCTCTATTAGTTGGTTGACAACGATAAGAGAAAATTTTTGTGGAAGGGCAGTTGCCTCTTCACTTCCGTCAAATCCAACTTTCCACTGCAGAAGGCCCTGGAACGCAGACGTGTTTTGGGCTTTTGTAAACCACACTACTTGTTTTTGAAGGCGGGTTATGAGCTGATATAACTTAGGATTCAATGTTCCCCCGTGATCATTCTCCTCCAGCATTCCTCTAATGGAATCTCTTAGGCAAGATGATCTAAATTCACCGGTATCATTCTTAGAAATGCAGGCTGTGGATGTCGCTACAAGAAATTTACTTTCCAGCAACGACTCCAAGGTTGTGGGAACCGACGGATGGACAGCAGAAGCCAATAAGGAAAACACTGCGCCACGATACCCATGAGACAAAACTAGGGCCAAAAAGCTCCATGCTGAGAACAGAATAAAATTTACTCTTCGAGTAGTTAATGAAGGCCCCACCTGCTCTAGGAGAAGGCCACCAATATTCCACCAAACATTTCGAAGAATGGCAAGGAAGCTTCTCCAATTAAACTTTGACAATTCCAACAACTTCTCTGCTGAAATTATGCTGGCAACAGAGAAACTAGAAAGTAGAAGGAGAATCCAAATAAACCATTCAAATGGCTTAATTATCCCTTGAATTTGGGACTGGGCACTGAATATTCTTGCGTCGCGATCCACGAACATGAATGAGTATCGCCAATCTCGTACACCGTAACTAAGCCATGCGCATCCATTTACGATACACAATCTAATATCTTCACCCGTTGGTACACGAGATGACAACTCTGAAAGAAAAACGATCTTGTCGTCGGTTGTGTTATCGTTTGGAGTCACTATTGAAAAGTTGAGTGTTTGGCTTATCAAGACGATGGAACAGTACAAAGGGTCAATTGATGTGTTGTGATACAATCTGCAAACCTGCGAAGAATTTTTTGAATCTTTGTAAACATAATTTGCGACACGATTAAAATCTGGCAACTTTCCAGATATGCTGAACTTCATCACATTCCTGTGCATTTCCGCCCATTGCCTCATTAAATAAGATATGTCGACGAGATTTGCTTCCAAAGAAACTTGAACTACCGACAAATGTTGTGGCTTATCACATAGAACGCAAATAAAAAGGGTCTGTTTAAAATCCAAAATTTCTATGAGTATAAAACTTGGTACTTTAATTCTTCCAACAGCATCATTAATATGGCGCGCTACGTCTAGATTGCGTTCTGGTGAAAAACTTAAAATCCAAAGAAATTGAGGGTGAAATTGGTAACCTTTGCTAGTAGCAATATATGTTGTCACTGACGACTCCCGATCGGGTAGCATGGAAACGGCACAGGAAGTTAGCTTTCGGTAATATAAAGTGGCTGAATCTGATATATGAGGTGCTAATAATGTCCGATTTTTATTATACGATTTGAGGAATGGAGAATATTCCCCAAGCACATGTAACACATCCTGGTACACTTTCTCTGAGTAATCTCGCAAATAAAAATAGCTAGAATTGTTATGACTTTGAAGGGGAGCCTGTTCGGGATTAACATGCAAGTATGTGAATGAGCAATTTTTCAGTATGGAAAGCATGGCAAGAAAATTTCCTGACGGAAGAAACTGACTTTGCAACATTCTGAAAAATTAATACAGCAGTACTGGACGGTCTCTGAGATACAATCAACACAATCAACATACTGAAAGCTTTAAGGGCGGAAGCAGTTCTGCTAACGAGTAGCAACTGAACTTTGACTGACAAAGCACTCCACTTATCTTGAGACATATCTTGAGACATGAAAAATGCAAGGAATAGAAAATTCGATTTTCACTGCTTAGTGATTACGTAATAATATGTACAATAACTTTTGTCAAAGTTTAGGAAAATATTCTTATGTAGTTTTTTTTCACATTAATTACTAATTTGAACGATTTGACAGCACACTCGTTGACAAGCTCCAGGGCAGACAACGCATAAACTGCTATAATAGATAATCGTTTAAATAAATTGGTTTCATGCCATGGGATGGGACGATACCAAAATACAACTTCCTGTGTAACTACACATCGTTAAGTACTGCTGTGCATTTGCGTCGTGCGTGCTTTGAATGCAATTCAATGGGTAAAGATTGGAAAATAGATGACCTTTTTCGGGACGTATTGCTATTAACAATTTAGGATATACCCGATGCTCTAATGTAGATGTCAATAAACTTCCTTTGTTGAAGACTTGCCTTGACGTAAAGAAAATACAAGGTAATTTTGCTAGTTCTATTACCACGTAGTTATAGTGAACAATGGAAACAATCGTGGGTGTTCCTATAACAGCAAAACTAAATATAAAATTATTCGAAATGCTAACATTATCGCCAATTTGTCGTGGTTGTAGTGCTTGGCAATTGGCATTGCGCGTACGCGTAGCCTTGATATCTATGTTACAACATAAAGAAATTTTTGGGCGATGATGATGATGATTATCTTTGTATGTATCTGTGTGTACGTGAAAGTTTGAAAAATGAAAATTATGGACAAGATATTTCTCAAAAGGCAATGTTTTATTTCAATCTGACTTCATATCAATTCATTTTACATAAAATATTTTCAGATGGCTACTACTAATAAAAA
This sequence comes from Acrocyrtus sp. NNG-2020, assembly GCA_027744115.1. Lineage (NCBI taxonomy): Eukaryota > Metazoa > Arthropoda > Collembola > Entomobryomorpha > Entomobryidae > Acrocyrtus > Acrocyrtus sp. NNG-2020. Next base: position 16,344 of record JAHZND010000456.1, read on the forward strand.
GTTTGGGAATTAATTTATCAACTATGCTTTCTTTCTTCTCATTCTCCCTAGCAACAATTCACCAAGAAATATAGTCATAATAAGGCCCTTTATACTTAGCCAATAGTGGCCTAACCCTACAAAAACCTCTCTGGAAACGTTAGAAAATCCTTCCTTTAAAATAATGTTTCTTTTAGAACAATCATCCAAGCAGTATATAAACTGTCTTAGCATTTGACTTCGCAAAGTTTCTGGAAGGTATTTTTTGGACATCTCAGCTACTGTGTATGCACTACCCGCCTTCGTCAATTTTAGAGAGTAGCTGCGCCACCTCTCTGAAATTCCAGACTGATAAATTGAAGCCAAGCTACTTTGAAACATTGACAGAAAAAAGTTTCTGGACAGGAACATAAACTCTGCGCTTCCTAACAGTGGTACAGGGTAGTGTTTTGATACCCACGTGTTCGGCAGCATTTCCATTCCAACTCTTGTCGACTCCACTTGCTCTTCAGCGACAACTATAGCAAATTTCTGGGGAAGGGAGATTAAATCTTCCCCTCCGTTTATTCCTACTTTCCAATAATATAGGAGTCCAAGAAATGCTGAGATATTTCTGACATCAGTAAACCAAACAGTATTTCTTTGCAGGCGAGTCGTGAGCCGATAAAGCTTAGGAGTAATAATTTCTACATGCTTATTCTCGTTCAGAACTGCATTAACGGAGTCTCTCAAGCAGGATGATCGAAACTCCCCAGTTTCGTTTGCAGAAACGCATATTGTAAAAGTTCCCATCAGCAGTTTGCTTTCCATCAGGGCTTTTACCGTTGTAGGAATGGTTGGTAAGTATAGTAGAAGTTAGCATCGAAAATACAGTGCCACGATATCCCTGAGATAATACTAGAGCCAAAAGGCTCCATGTCGAGAACAAAATAAAATTTCCTCTCGTAGTTAGCGAAGGTCCTTCTTGCTCCAGGAGAAGGACACCGATATTCCACCATATGTTTCGTAGCATGACATGAAAATTTTTCCAAGTCAACTTCGACTGATTTAAGAGTTTCTGAAGAGAAATTATACAGGAAACGGAAAAGCTAGAAACAAGAAGTAGGATCCAAATGAACCATTCGAATGGTTTAATCATCCCTTCAATTTGGGATTTTGCATTGAATATGCTGGCGTCTCGATCAGCGATCATAAATGAGTAACGCCAATCTTGTACGCCATAGATGAGCCAAGTACACCCATTTATCTGGCAGTCTTTTAGATCCTGACTCGTGGGTACTCGAGCTGAAAGCTCCGAAAGGAGTACAAAGTCATTTTTAATTATATTGTCATTCGGAGTCACTATTGAAAAGTTTAGGCTTTGGCTTGCCATAACAATAGAACAAAATAAAGGACTAATTGTTACCCTCCGTGTTGCATATAACCTGCAAATGTGAACTGAATTTTGTAAGTCAGTGTGCATATAATTTCTGACAAAATTAAAATTTGGTAGCCTTGCAAATACATTAAATAACATGACACTCCTGTGCAGTTCGATCCAATGTTTAATGAGATCAGATTCATCTACCATTTTTTCTTTAATTGGGATGGAAACGTTCGAAATGTTTAATTTGTGACAAGGAGCGCAAATGTAAAATACATTTTTAAACTTAACAACTTCCATTAATATGTAATTTGGCACTTTCACTGCGTCAAGGGCATTATTCACAATACTTGAAATTTCTAGACTGCGTTGATGTGAAGGATTAAGGATCCAAACGAAATGTGGAGGAGATGAGTCACTTATACTTTTAGCTATAAATTCAGTTACTGCTAATTTCTGATAACATAACAAGTGAATATTACACGGAAATTGCTTTTTTCGAAAAAAGGTTCGTGGAAATGAATACATATTTGATATCTGCATTCGATTTTCTCCAAACGCGTTGAGAAATGGGTAGTTTCCTGGCGGCAGCACATCCATCACTTTTTGGTACAAGTCTTCAGAGTTATCGTCATGAAAAGAGTGCTCAGAATTACTTTTATTGCCAATATTTCCAAAGAAAGCATGTTCAGAATTGTAAAATAAATATGTGAATGAGCAATTTTTCACTAAAGAAAGTATTGCAATAAAATTTCCAACTTGAAATTGCTGTGACATTTCTAACTACAGGTGAGCTGTAAGCAGATCACAGCCACCGCAGATTTTCAGTAATCTTGTAACCAGCAAAATAGCAATAAAACATTTAAAAGCTGAATGTACAGTTAACATTTTCTTTTCAAGTTAACAAGTCTTTAAATTTTTGCCACGTAAACAACTTTGATAGTAAGAGTCTGATAAGACCAATTTGCGTAAATGGTTAATAAAGCTATGCATGTGCCTGTTGTTGATTGCTAAAATTGCATATTTTTCAAGGCTACCAGGTGTTTCCGCCAAATTGGTTGAAAGATACAAAAGTACAGTATCAGGTCATTGATTAAAATTGAAATACGTTCTTTTTCCTTGATACGAAATCAATGAAATTATGAATAAAATCATATTGTACAATTATTTCCATCATATCTACGTCAATCATGTAGGAAAATTTATATTAGATCAACACGACAGTTTTGCATGTGCAATTAAGAAATAAATATAGCTGTGGATTTGCGAAAACTCGTTGATTGACAAAGTCGATGGCAGCAGTTCGCCAAAGGTAGTAAACATGGAATTACTCAAAGTGCTATGGGTAAAAAATTGATTTCGATTTAATAGGTACTCATAGTTAGAAAGGGTAAGCACTGCTTACTAAGCAGTACGTAAAGTACGTTAAAGAGTTAATTTCCCCCAATACTCACAGCTTAGCTTAACTTTCTAAGATTAAGATGACTGTTGAGGTGAGATAAGACTAAAATTTAATTAAAAGCTAATGCTAATTATAAACGTATCACATTAATTACATAAATGCGTAAAATAAATGAAAACACTTTAGTGCAAATAGATCATGAATGAGGTGAGATAAGACTGAAATTTAATTAAAAGCTAATGCTAATTATAAACGTATCACATTAATTACATAAATGCGTAAAATAAATGAAAACACTTTAGTGCAAATAGATCATGAATGATCGTTGACGTCAATTTACTCCATTTTCAGTTTAACTAACTATAAGAAAACCAGTTTTGTATTTCTGGCGATGGAAATTGATGATTTTCTGCTATATTAGTTCATTGATTCTCTGAGAATAGTGGTAAGAGTGGAGACGATTTTTGAATTATGTAATTAAAACTATTTATTATTCTTAGCTGGTCGTAGTTAAAATAACGTAATGTTATCCATAGCCTAATTATAAGTCTCTTTCGGTCTACAAGTAGTAAGAAAAATAGATAATTTCAACAATATGCAATTGTCGATAGTATCAATTTTACTTTATCATCAATCATTATCATATTCCGATAATTAATTACTCTCTTATCAGGGCATTGGTATGCTTTTATCGAATTGATGGGTTACATCATCATCATCATAGATTACAAGATATTACAAACGGCACCTTAAGCATCCCGCATCCCGTGGGGAAGTACTGCTAAAACTAAGATAAGTGTTGCAATTTAATTGCATAGTATGGGATTGCCACCGAGATTTACATTCCCTTTTCAAGCTATAGTTAGACCAAGGAGTCTGAAACTCCAAAGTGACAGAAAATTCCCAACACGATTCTACAGCATTTTAAGAGTGTTTTATCGTGTAGGAAAGTCCTAATTGGAAATCCTCATCTCTTATCATGTATGACATAATATGATCTGAAACCTCCACTGGACAATATAATTTGCCTGCAGTATTACGCACTATTTCATACTTTTGTGGCAAGTTAAACTCGACATTATAGGGGAACCAGCTCACATTCCAGGAGTGAAAATGGGAGGATTTACGTATATTCTTATCCTAGTAACAACGACCCTTGCAATTCTGGCTCAGCCTACACCTGCAGTACTAGGTACATAACTAATTTAACAAATTTTGAAAGTCATTTTTGGAGGAAATGTAGACTAATCGGTGCTTATTGCAGATAGAGCTTCTAGTAATACATTAATAATTGGTGGAGAGGTGGCATCCAAAGGAGAGTTCCCGTGGATTATCGACATACGCCAAGGAAATCATGGTTGTGGGGGTAGTATAGTAAATGCGGACTGGGTTATCAGTTCAGCTCACTGCACTCTAGAGGAGCCTTCAAGCTATTTATTGGTTGCCGGAGAGCATTATCTTCGACTCAGCGACGGAAAAGAACAGTTCCGGGGTGTTGAGTTGATAGTAAATCACGAGTGAGTGAAGCTACATTAACTTTCTTTTATTTTGACTTTTTAAATGGTAAAATAATGTATTTTGGGAATTACAGTGAGCACGATATTTCCCTCATAAAAGTTTCCCAATCATTCCAATTTAACAACCGAGTACAACCAGTAGCACTACCTCCATATGGATTCATTCCCACTGAAAATGTCACTGCCGCAGGATGGGGTTTTACAAACGAGAGGGGCAACTTAAGTGATGTTCTTCGAAAGGTCGACCTCCCCTTCGTTGATGATAGAACGTGTAATAAAACCTACGAAGGAAAAATCAAAGAAACTGAGATATGCGCAGGTGTATTTGGAATAGGAGGAAAAGACACGTGCACCAAAGACTCAGGCGGCCCCCTTATGTGTGACCTTGGATACCACCCGATTTCTGTGTGGAATTATAAGCTGGGGAAGGGGATGCGGAAGAGCTGAATATCCTGGAGTTTATGTGGAAGTCTCACATTTCACTGAATGGATTAATAGTATAATAAGATCCCATAGTTAAAATAAACTTACGCTTACCAGTCATTCAAATATGCATTTTCGATTGTAAGTATTACATCATAATATTAAAAATTACCAAAATGCATTGTTTAATTTATGTATGACATTCAAGCAATATTTTCAACAGAAAATGTTTGAATTTTTACTTAGATCTTTATAAATAATGTATATGTCCCAGCTCAGTTTTATCAATCCTTTGATATGATCAAAATACCTCATTGATGTACCAAAGATTTATACTGAACTGAGTTAAATAAAGCTATTTCAATTTAATTACACACAATTATGGTCCATTGTATTGTATTTCTTACCTACGACTAGGTTAAACATATCGTGGAAGATAATGCGTATAAGGGTCTCAGAACCAGACCCATGTGTGATAATTCTTCTCCAAACGTAGTTCCCAACGTTTTTTGGCACCGAGACTGAATGCTAGAAATGTAGAAAGACAGCAACGGCAATCATACATTTACTGACTAACTCTTATAAGCACGTGCTAGATAATGCAGCCACAATATGTACTAATTTAATGTAAGAGATAAGTCAAGTCAATCTAAAAACTATTCTACGCTGATTAAATTGAACCGATTTGGATGAGCTCTTTTGATCAAGCATGTGTAGCCTTTGGCATTTACTGACGTATTTACTATTGACCATAATATGCGATTCAATGAAATGAATGTAATTAGTTGTTGTTGCAATAATTCATTCAACTGTTTGTACTGATGTCAGATAAACGTAGCCGAACTGTATAGAGTAAAATTCCCAGATTATGCATACCTAGTTACACTGAATATAATTACATCTCACAATGTTGAATCCAATCCGCACCAAAAAAATTGACGAAATTATAATAAGTTTTACCTTGAACCTTCTGCATCTCACTTCTTCACAGTGGCTCTATTTTGCGAGCTCCATACCGGAGACCTTGATCTTGCAGTCTTGGAATACAACAAGCAAACTTTAAGAAATATTGAGCAGAGAGAAAAAAATATTCTTCCGTGTAGTATGCATCCTCTGACTACGTAGTCAGATATTAAACATGAAGAAAGTAAGTAGTTTTATTAAGAGAAAACATACGCAACTAGGTGGGAAATACGTTGGAGAAGTGGCAAGCAAATTACCATGATGATTCCAATGCGATGGAGACGAAAGTGTATTCAATGTTCACCGAGGATGCATGTACGTCTAACGACTCTAGTAGTGCAATCCATCCGCTACTGATTGACCATGTAAGCACAAGCTGTAGAATAATAATATTATTTTATAATCTTATCTCATGTACTGCTATTGCTGTTTATACCTTGTAATTTCAACGCTACATTTTGCAGATTCTAGATAACATATTTCAATACATAGTTGGATATAAATGTGACGTTTACACCGTTCGATTAGTATGCAGACTCTGGAAGGAAAGAGTGACTATTTTATACCGAAGGGGAAAATCAATGCACTTCAGTAGATTTTGGTGCTAATCCGGACAAGCCTAATGAGAAAATGAAAAGATTTCTGGACATTATGGAAAGCAGCACTCTCATTCCTATTGAAAGCTACAGGATCACAATGGGGATTTTTGTGCCTCAGAATATCCAACTGATTTTAGATTTTGTGGAAATTTGTCTACCAGATGCAGTAGAATTGTGGCTGTGCATTCCTGACTTCAGTTTCCTTTACCTACTTCCAAGAAGAGCTTCCAATTGGAATTCCCTGAAACTGAAGAAGCTTATAATTCAGTGTACCAAATTTAAAAATGACCCCGAATCAAGTCAAGAGGACATCATACCTTATTTCATGGAGGATCTCCTGAAGTCAGCACAGAAGCTTCGGGAATTCAGAATTGATTTACAAGATTTCAGCACAAGCCAAGCTGAAAAGCTTTTGATATGGATTTGGAGTGCACTCCCAAAATCACTTAAAACTCTTACCCTGTTTACCCCGAACTTGTCTGACCAGTGTTTACAAAGTTTAGCTCATAACAAACTTAGGCTAAACGAATGCATGTTTTCTTTTACTTACAATTACGATGACGGCAGCAGTAGGGATGGAGCCCGAAATTTCTTTGAGGGGCAAAGTGATACTTTAACAAAACTTCATATTTTCGACTCTGCTCTCATTATTCCCTACTTCCCAGCAATGAAGGAATTGTTGGAATTGCGAATACCGTCAGTTAAGTTTACACCATTTTCTATTCGAAACACATTTCCCAAGCTTACTGCTTTACACCTGGAAGAAATTTGGAGTAGGACAGCAGATGATGTCTGTGCGCAGTTGCTTTCTGCGGGGAAGGTTTTATCTGTGAAGAGATTAAGCTTGCCTAATTTTTGTGAGGCGGAGCTGGTGAGAAGATCGGCAGATTGCTTTACAAATCTTACTTGCCTTCACATTTCAGAGTCTTCAGCTACGGGAGAAGCGTTACAGGAGGTGTTCACTCGACTAATTTCTATTGAAGTTCTATCAGTTAAATTTCGCTCTGCGTATAATCAGGAAGGCAGTTGGAATGGTGACTCAGTGTTCAGTGGAGTTTCCAAGGATGAGTGTATGTTGATCTCAAAACTGGGAAATTTAGATTATTTTAATATACAAAAACTGATGCAGAAACCAGCCATTATCAACTTGAAAAGTAATTTCCATTTAACCAATAATATGGTTGTGTTTGAAGGCCGCTTATTTAATGTCAACATATTTTAAATTGCTTTCACTGTATATTATGGGAAAAACATTTTTTATTATTTTTCAGAGCTTAAAGTGCTAATTCTAGATGGCTCAAATTCCAATATTCTTTTTACGGACTTCACTGCTCATTTTATGTTGCTGAACATGACAAACTTAGAGGAAGTCGATGCTGATTGCTTTAAAGTAAGTTGGTTGCAGGTATACAAAAACTCGTTTTCATGTTTCACTTTCACATATTACCTAGTTACATAGCTTCCGTAAGGTACCTTACGGAAGCTATGCTAGTTATTATCTCCACCTACTCAATTACTTTCATTTATGTATATTAGATAACTCGAGAGTACAAACACCGCTTAGAAAGCAAGCTGAAGAAAGTGGTTATTCGAAACCCATGGTAACTATTTCGATTTGTCTAGAAACAGTCGTGCATGCCCAGTACGAAAAATAACATATTTACCTTAGTAAGACTTTAATTGGTGACATTATGTACGTAAAACTCTTTAATTATTGTGTAGATGTTAATACTAAATCAATGTCTTAATAAATTATTTGAAAACAACTGTTGACGGAAATACTACCTATTACACTAACTAAATAGTCTGTTTAACAAAAACATAGTTTTAAAAGTTTTTTTTAAAAATATAGCCTGTAGGTATACCTTAGTCTAAAATCATAGACATACCATTTCGTATAATATCGAACATCGTATAGTATACTAACTTTAGGTATGTCTTGTCAGTTTGCAAAGAAAGGATATTAGGAAAAATGGGAAAATTAGCTAAATCTGTCCTTTATTGAGAGTTCAGGCACTTCCTTAAATTCTTTCTCTCATTTGGTAGGCAATTACGCTGTAACTGATGACCAGAACTAAAGCTCTAAAAAGAGTGAATTTATACCAGCACATCAGGTTACATCTGCTTTGCGAATTATTTTCTTATTTTTAATAAAATTCTGTTTAAGCGCAATTTACAGAGGCGAGAAAGCTTTTTGTGAGTGTGAAGAAGCAGCATGACAATCCTAAAGGCTCTTTATCCATGTCATATAGAAGTGAAAGTAGTTGAATTCGATCGTTAGCTGAATAGCGAGCTCCCCGTTCACATTGACATTGCATGACAGAGTTTCTCAAGCATTGCTCAATCTTTCATAATTTTGAAAATGAAAAAACTGGATTAATAATTCTAAACGATTAATCTTTAGCTTTTTTGTTAATTACCCTGGAATGAGACCACGCTGCAAACCAAAATGCAATAAATTCCAGCCCCGAATGCAAGCACATTGTAATCTTTGAGAGAACAGAAGTGTTCAAGAAGTAAGCTGGCACTTCCGCAATGTATGTCAGTGCGCAGATGTAGTAGACAAGTATGAACGTTCCGAAAACTGAGCTTGTCTTGGATGCAACTTCCTTTGCAGACATGTATTCCTCCAATAGCTACTGACAAGTAATTATATTAAATACTTTTACAGTTAGACTTTAAATTTTCATTAATTGGTGTACAAGAATTAAACAATGAAAGAGCTAATAACCGCTTCTGCATTTCCATATAAACGTTGAATCCGTGGTATAAAATAATTTTCAGTGATGTTTCGAAATGTCAACGCTATCACAATCATGAACACATTTATCAGGTTAAAAATGAACGTTGCTGTAAAAAATGAAAACATAAAAGATCAAATAGATTATTTGTTTGGAAAGCTGGCATTCTAGCAGCAATCCCGAACAAGACGGAAATGTTTCACAAAGTAATCGACACATGGCCTGTACAAAATGGTAAAACTGTTCATAATCCTCTTTGTACAGGATTTTGCAACCCACATGAGAAATCGTCAGAATCCAGATGAATGTGCAAAATATAATAGTCTGCTCAAAATTATAAAGTTACAAAGGTTATCAAATTAATCATTCTAATTTAAATTAATAAAATAGTAATATTTGCTGCAGTTATCAGTTGATACATACATTCCATTTCTGCTTCTTGGAAACTGCACGGTCCAGTGATATAATACTTGTCATATCCAAAATTCGGAGAAGAGCTTCCGGATTCATCCAGAACAAGTACTGCATTGTGAGCCAAGCAGCAAACGAGCTGATGAACGCAGCTGCATAGTACACTAAAAGAATGTCATATTTTTTAGTTGTGCTTGTAGGAATGGCAAACATGACCCATGTCAAATGAAATATCAGAGCCAGCACGTTTACTGTTGTTGATGCGATCTACACAAATTCATAAAATAAAATGGCATAATTTTTATCTTGATATTTATCCTGAAAAGATTACATTTGTATGCCTCAGTACTTTTCTAAACCTGGACGTCACCCTAACATGAGTAACCAATTTTGGCTTCTTTAATATTCGGAATGGAATTAAAAAGCTTGAGGAAAGAATGCTAAGAAATGTAAGCAAATATGGGCATCCGTGCTCCATTACAATTACAGGTATTGTATTTACTATGACTTTGAAACTTTCAACTATGTGAACTACAAAGTTGGCAAGTTGGATGCAGCGTAACTGTGTGCAACTATCAATGTGCTTCCATTATTTCGGGAGTTTTAATGCAAGATCGCCGTGTAATGTTTAGACTAAAACGTCAACTAACTTCAACCGCAACTTCTTGTTGCCAATAAATCCATTTAATTAATTACTCCGAAATTATCTGAAATGACAGTACTGAAGTAAGAATATCTCAACAACTCTTTCTCACATTATGAAAAGGGAATACATAAACGCAACGTGGTTTTACAGAAC
>JAHZND010000457.1:0-34631 GCA_027744115.1 Acrocyrtus sp. NNG-2020
GCCTCGCCGTGGTAGTAATGATGAGTAATTATGCGATGAGGAAAATCAACGGAAATATTTATTGCTTTAAATAGCGCGCCACTTCAGGTCAGGTTGAGCTTAGTTTACTTCATGGAAAATTAAAGGTTAAAAATTGTAAAGGTTCTTAGGGGAGTAGGGAGGAAAAAGGTGATCGCAAAAAAAATTCTACAGGAGGAGGAGCCTTCACTTACCGGTGTGGAGTGTAAGATGATATTTTTCAGTGATACAATTGGGCAAATTTGCAAGAATAGAAGAGAAACGATATAAAAAAATAAAGTGGTTGATGATTATCAGTGAGCCCTTGTCTTGGGAGATTGACGAGATGACGAGTGACTTTGCTAATGTCAGCGTGAGACATGACGGACAATTGAGGAAAATAGCTTCTTACTGGGAATCTCGTCCACCTCAGTACCGTTCATAAAAATTCCGCTTTTGCCAGTGCTGCCGTTCAAGATGTAAGAGGAGTTGTCATTTTCAAGGGCTACTACGTTACATTCAATCGGAGCTATCAAGGAAATTGCGTGACTCACTAAAAACAATATCATCATCGCTATTGTCATCTCGAGATGGAGATGTCAGGAGATGAAAAGATGAATTTTTAAAGAGGAGAGCGCGCAAGTAAACTTGCACATATCAAATCACGACAAGACTATCGGTCTCTCCGATGCGAGCACATTATTACTTGGAAATTGACAATTTTCAGCTCCATTTCGAGCACGCAGCTCCCCAAATCGGACTCCTTTTTTTTCTCCAGCCATGCGTCCAACTAAAAAAAGTAATAAGTTGTAGGGAAGCCAACGTATAAATCACTCTTTCATTTTGCTGGCGTCTGAAAATCATAAAAAAAATCAAGTTGGGAGCTCATATGCGGCCCGATTTGCTTTTGCGGTTTCATTGAGAAGTCGCTGGACAAATGATACCAATGATAGGAATCTATAGGTCCGATGAAAACAATTTTGATTTAGGAAGGCTCAGCCATGCTCAGCGAGAGATAATATAATTGATAGGATAATAATATTCGTAACATTGTATAATAGCAATTTAAAATATAATTCTGGATTAAGCCACGTTTCTATTTCTATGACAGGAAGTTGTCTAAGATTTCATGGGCTGGAGTCAGTTGTAGAAGAGCGAGAGGGAAATTTTGGTACCCGTTAAGCTTAATCTGATCAGAAATAGCGATACACTGCGAAGAGAGGACTTGTCTGGAGCTCTTTTGTCGGCATCCAGTATCACTAATCACTTGACATCGTACCCCATACACACGTCAGCACGCTAAATGTAAACAAACTGGCGCAACAGTTATACATGGAGAAAATAAAAGGCTCGTACAAAAAATATAAAAATATTTCGTAGTGAGCACTAAAAACAGAGATAGAAAAAAAAGCTACGGAGTGGAGCTATGAATGAAAAGATATCCCTCTGCATTTAGAGAATTTGTTTTTTTTAAAAAATCGGAATGTTTGTCGGACTTTAAAAAAAATAAGAGGATTGATATGTTGAAATGTTGACTCATCAGCCATCACATCTCGGAAATGTTATTGTGTCGCTAACAATGTGAACGAAACAATAATATTTTGATATGTCTGACGTTTCGGACTTTTTTGTCAGCTATATCTGCTCACAGTCTAAAAAGACAAGTATCTGAGAGCTGATTCCACTTCTTGATACGATTTTTGTGATGTGTACGGCTATACATAAAAAAGCCAATTACTTGTCAACTTTTTGGTACTGACCATTGAACTGGGACTCAAAAAATATTTTTTACAGGAGAACCCAATTTACAAATAGTAATGATGTAAAAAAAGTATTTTTATTTCTTTGAAGAAATGTACCTCTCTCTGAAGTTTAAATCACATTTTGCTACTGTTTTCTCCCCTCCACATTTTGTTTATGTTAGCTGCACATTATTCCTCTTAATCTTACGAAAGAAGGGGAAAATTAATTGCGCTAATCCGAACTTTTGCACCGCATCCTCTCCTGTGTTCCACTCCAAAATTTCTGACCATGTTTGTGTCTATCTTTTACATGATATGAGAAATGAATGGTTTGATTGTGAGAATGATATGATGAGCTCCTTGTGTCTTATGAGCGCCTAAATTCCGAATGCAAAAATTGTATTTATTGAAGTGTAAAATAGAAGATGATAACCAGTCTCTTAAAATCCACTCAAGTTGCTCCTACCAGTTAATAATTGCACAAATTTTTAGGATATTTCTGAAATAGTGATTAGATAAACGAAATTAATTCCACCGTTTTTTACGGTGGCAAACCACATTGCAAGCCGCATGGACCGAAACCATTTAAAATTCTGACAGATTTCAATTCAGCTCCCGAGAAATGCCGGCAGTCACACGTTCTCCTCAGGTATGCTAATGAGAAATATCATCTTAATGTGAAATGGTAAAAGTGAGGGTTCAATGCGCGGTGGTATGGTGACGCTAAGTGGACAGTGCATTTATCAGTGTTGTACCAACAATGAGCTACAATGAGATACTTTTCCCGTGCCGATCTGCAATCTTAAATGAATGAAATAATAGTCACATTATTGTGTCACGTGAGAAGAACGGCTTGTAGAAAAATGTTGCCCCATTCAATTCTCACTTGCGGGTGAGCACTGTATGCATTAAATTACGAGATAAAGTGTAATCTTATGGGTATCACGTACGTAAAATTGTCTTCCCGTCTTCTAGAAATTTGTGAATGAAAAAAAAATACTCAGCGTCTCTTAACAATGAAGAAAAGAAAGGGGAATACACACTTTCAATTTTAAACAGTTTAAAAAAAATCGCCAATATCAACCAGAGCAATTGGTTAAAATATTTTGCTTAGGCTTCTGCGACAGATTTGTTTTTGTAGCAGCTGCTCCTCTCCACTATTGAATTGACGAGATTCGAAAAAAAAAATTCGGGTCACAAATAGCCTGCTACAATGGGTTCGGTAACGAAGTGAATTTAATCCAGTTTTCAGAATCAGTTTAAAGGCATGACCAGAATCGTAAACTCTTGATCGCAGCAGGAGCCCGACATGTGCTTCATTTTCTTGCTGGTTGACTTATTACGTACCTAATCGTAAATATTAAGTGCATATAGCTCTGCATAATTCCAAGCGAGAGCTTTATCGACATGTCTTCAGAGGGCGTCTTGGAGAAAGGATATATTTTTTAGCGAAAGCATCGTTTCATTACCCAGCAATATTTTAAGCCCATTTTATGCACTATGCATATTATATATCTTCAAAAGCCACAGATCTTATCCATTGTCAAATACTGGCGGATGTAATGTATATAAACCCATTTTTACTTTGCTCGTAGCTTCACTCCTTCCAATGGAAATTGACGATTTGAGGTATACCCACAGCGAGAAAATATGAGAGCACTCCTGATTTAGGTAATGTAATAAGAATTTGGGTAAAGTAAATTTGGCCGAAATTATTTTTTAGCCGATGATGAATACACAACAGGATTGACACGGAAATTCGGACTAAAGTCATTAGAAATTTCTCCTTTCAGGAAAATTTCAAAGAATTTCTGTAATGCTCAGTGTTTTTGTGTATTTTGTGTAAGTACCTTTTTTCGAAGTCATCGTCGAGGCATGTGTAGCAGCTACAGCCACACTAAAAAGATATCNACTTGTAAAAATTATTTTTTACGGTTCGCGTAGCAAAGGGCTTAGCCTAATCTGCCTTTTGCATATTGCCATAATATATTTATGGCTTTTTTTGCAAAAAAAAATGTCGCAGACTTAGGGGATGTGACGTGGATGAAGATGTCTGGCTTTAATTTTTAATTTTATTTTACTGCCAAATTTATGCGAGTTTTTGAAGATAAAAGAGTTTTTTGCAAATAGCTCTATCCTGTAAATAAAAAGAGAGTCGTGAGCGGTGTTTCCTCTATTCTTGAAATTGCCTTAAAGATAAGATACACTTATAACGACGGTGTTAACAGCCAGAAGAGTCAGCTCAGCTGAAAAAAAAATATTTCTCAAAATTTCTTAAAAAACTGGGCTGCTGTACTATGCTAATGACTGGTGGGGAATCACAACAAAGTTTATATTGAGAAGAGAGGAAAACGTGGCCAGTCACCCATCTCATCTCAAAATGTGATCTCCACCCCACTTGCTTCTGTATCATCAACAGCATCAATTACCGCGTAAAAAAATTCTTCTTAAAGGAGTACGCCATTATTTGTGCTGTCTCTCAGTTAAAAAACAAGCCACCATAATCCAATGCACATCACAATCTGGGAGGATAACTGTTACAGTCATATCCAGATACAAAGTGACAATAATACTTGAAAGTAAATATATTTAAGCTGAGCTGTTCTCTCTTTCGGTAACGGTAAGATGGGCTTGGCACGAATAAGTTCCTCGGTTGCAGTTCATTTTCATTATTATTTTATTGGAAGCAAACACTAGAACTGAAGCACTCACCAAAAATAAAGTGAGGAATTCCGATGTAGCAGGGAGGACAGCCACTTGCGAGGATGTGATTCAGTATCGAAGTGTCACGTAGCAGACATACAATTCTGCAGTAAACTTCCTCGTTTGGCGCTACATCATTTACATTTTTTGTTATGAGGGTCTCCATGTGTGGGAATTTTATTTTGTAAGACATAACAGAAGAGGCATGTCGATGAGGATGGGCTACTAAATTGCCAGGCAGAGCTCTTCGCTAGACACAGCGCATTTTGCTATTCCTCTTCGAGTTAATTGATATTCCAAAGGGTTTCCTTCCAAAGGAGAATTTATTTTAAGTTTTATTGAAAAACTCGATCTCAACTTTACTCGTAATGAGGAAGAGAGCCTGAAATAAATGGGGTATACATGGAAGGGTTTTTTACTGCCTTTCGCCGCAAAATGAGAGAAGGCTTGGAAAATGGTTTATTGTACAAAATACATTTTCCAGGAAAGCTGTACCTACTACGAAACTGCTACTGCTTTTTACAATAGTGTTGCACCTATTTCCGGTGGTGGAAGTAAATAAGAAAATCTGTGAGGTATTGAAAAACCCTCGGAGGCAATATATTTTTCTACTTCCCACAGTCTCCGACAGTAATGTAAGAACAATTATGAGTTAACGTCATGTTTGTCCTGGTTGACGACATTTGGTGTCACTCCAATCAGTTGTAATGCCCGAAGCAAAAAAAGAAACGGTCAATTGTGCATTCAAGACAGTCTCCGCGAAGTTTCCACTTTTGCCTTGAGTGCACAACATGTCTCTTTATTACGGCAGAGAAAAAATAAACTTTTTTCTTTGTTTCGTACACTTTTTTTACTATGAAAGAGTTGCAGAAGAAGATAACCCACAAAAAACAATCTCGAGATCCTGCAAGAAAATTAAACAATCAAATATTGGACAAAACACAAAAGGGAAAAGTGAAAATGCATGTCACAATTGAAACATGTACACAGCTAAAAAAGTACAACTGTGCACACATGTAGCTGAGCTACAGCGTTTACAACGCTCCTCTCCAACTCTCCACCACATAACCCAGAATGAAAATTTAATTCCAATTTTTCAACCCGGGAACCACTTAAAAATATATACTCCCTAACCTGCTATATAACAATTACGTACACATTTTTATCTTTTTTTAAAAAAATCCGCATTTGTCTGTGTCACGAATGAGTATATACAAAAAAAATCCTTTTTTTACTATTTATTCAAAATTAGATGCATCTGATGGACAACTCTGCCATATCGACAGTTTTATGCAGAAAACAGAATTTGATACCCATGTTTTTGCACTGAGCTCTTCACACAGAAAAACCAATTCGTCATAATAGTGATGGGAGTAATAATGAAGAGAGTGAGGCGCTCTCTCATTTTCGTACAAGTTTTACGGAAAATATAAAGTCTGCCACAGTGCCACACTACTATTTAGATATGATATCGCTACATTTTTAGCATGCGAGATAGAGGGTAGAAGTATATATAAAAGAAGTTGTTTCTAAATAGAGAGAATGTGTGAGAGGCAAAGGTGTGGAGTGTGGGCACCTGTTGTACTCTTTGATTGGTTTCCCCTACGGACGGACCTACAACATGAGATGAGTTTAAAAAAGAGAGTACGGCGAGGACACGGCAATCGTTTTTTGTAACTTTGTTCTTATCCATATCTCTCTTACCTTTCGAGCTACGCTTGCCAGAGAGAGAGGGAGAGCTCTTCAGTGTGGTTTTGCTGGTGAGCAGAAAAAGGACAAAGGTTTGAAAACGAGGAAAAGGTGCAATCATCATCAGTACTGAAAAAACAAATAGAGTTTTTTTTACCTGCGCCAGTTATATTTGGAAGGAAAAGCAATATTTTTGCAGTTTTTCATAAAAGATAGTTTTAAAGTGTTTTAATTGAGGAAAATGAGTGGTGAAAGTAATTTTTTAAAATGGTTTAATGAAAAAGTGATTTTTAGGGGTGGTGTGATTTTGAAATTTGAGTAGAAATTTATTGGTATTGTGAGACAGCGCTTCCAGAAAGTTGTTATCACTTTACCCTGCAAAACTGATGTCGCTCCGAGTGACATCACTTTCTGTTCCTAAGTCGATTGCTTTACCTGTGCAAATGGTGATGCCCTTACGAACTGCTCAGTACTCTGCCTGTCTGCAAGTTACCATGACTGAGTATCCTGAAACGAATGTAAGCCCACACAATTTTTCTATACAAACATAAATATTAAGGAAAAATTTCGGTGAGATATTGGATATATAAGGTGCTAAGCTATAATTTTATAATTTGTTGGCTTCGCAAATTTTCCCCTGCTTTAAGTAAATTAGTAAATGAAGTCATTTTGAGAAGTAGAAAACGTTGGGCTCACTCGTTTACGGCAATTACAGTAATTTCCCCGATGGAAGTTTAAAAGTTAATATTTGCCATTGTGGTTAATTGCGTGTATCCGGCTACTTGACAATTTCCATTTATGAAGAGCTCAAACTTATTCCTTCTCATTTTTTTACCCTCGCACTCTCATAAGAGAGAGAGAGAGCTCGCAGCTCTACAAGAATACGACAGAAAGGGGCATTCAGCACGGCAAAACAATTAAAACGTGTTCGGAGGGAAGTCAAGTGCACTTTTAAATTTTGGAATTCTCAAGCGCTTCTAATTTCCTACCATTTTTAGAGAGTTTAGAAAGTACATTTTTTACGCGCTCGTATAACTAGCGACAAAGTTGGAAATGAAACACTTTTCGGATAAATTTCCTATGCAAAATTCTCACGTACTCGAGCCAATGAGAGAATGCGCTGACTTACGTCAAAATTATTATTTTTTACTGCCTTCCCCTTAAATTATTGTTATTTACGTAGTTCACACATAACAACTTGAAGCCGCACTAATCCACGAAAAAACTTTCAAGGATGAGAGCCGTGTGTGCGCTTAACCCATTTAGTTAATTTTTTTATTTGTTGTTACCTGATAAAGAAAAAAAAAATTTTGGGCAGCTTTTTAGCCCGTCTCTACTCCCACTTTAAACCGAACACTACGATTATGTTTAATGATCTGATAGGAAGGTAAAGTTTGTTTTGATGTCGTTTCCGCACAAAGGACTTTATAAGAGGATACATTTTACGTGCATATTTAGGTAGAGTGAGGAGTCCACCCGAATTGTCAACAGATTGGCGGGGTAAAATATTAAAATGTGAGGTTGGCTCTGTTGCGCACGTACTTTATCCTGGTGCTCCTTCCTCGTGAAAACTAGTATTTTGCGAATGGTCGATAGACCATCATTTTCCACTCACTTTGTCCTCGCACAAAAAAAACAAAAGGTTTTTTACGACTCTTTTCCTACATTGTAGCAAGGAAGGGCTTTTCCCTTTTCTTAAATTTAGTTGTAAGTGAAAAGGGAGCTTGAGAGAGAAAAAATCTTTGCAAATTCGAACATTTTTTTGTTTGTGCACAAAACAGATGTGGCAGGAAATAGAAAGCGTCCTCCTTAACGAAGGAGGTCATGGAGTCAACTCTTCAAGCCGATATGCGCACCCACACCCTCCTCCCAACCCAATTCAGCAGAGCTGCCCTTCTGGAGTTGGGGATGCGGGGGCTAATGCCCCATCCTTAGCGGGATCTACCAATGGTGTGAGCACAACAAACGACTCCATTCCAGAGCCGCCCCATTCCAACAACTCTCAGCCGGGGAGAGGCAGCTACCAGATTTCCAGCAGATCTTCGGGTCTCTACGGAAACCAGCAGGAGCAGCCAACTTCCCCTAGCTCAACCTTAGCTGCGGAGGGAACTACAGCACACCAGATTTCCCCTACTCCGTCCTCCTCTTCTTCCTCGTCTTCTTCCTACACAAATCTCAGCTACAGCTACCCCGTGTCTGACACCAGACATGGAGGGGCGCTCATCTCAAATCCCGCCACGAAAAAGGAATCTCCAGCAGGCAATAATAAAAGTGTGGGGAAAGGTGCGGCTGTGCCGAATAATAGTAGCTCTGATTTATTAGCAAAAAATTTGGCCAGTGAGAACTCCGCTAATCGGAATACGTCCCAGCAAAACAATAGTAATAATGCTGAGAAGGATGCTTCACGGCCAATAAAAGTGGAAGTTGAGTCTGCAGATTTTCATTTGTACGGCCGTAGTGGTGACTGCGGCGGGGGGAACCGTGAGAACAATCGTAGTAGCCCTTTAAGTGAGAAAGGGAAGAGTTCGGCGAGTGGTAATAAAATCAATGAACAATTTGTTTAATCGCAACGACCAAATCGCACCCTACAGAGATATGTACTTGGGAAGCAGTGGCGTTGAGCATTTTACCCCAATTCCGTACGACCGCATTGGGAATTTGAAGCAAATGATTTTTGACACTAAGTCTCCCGTTAACTGTGGCAGCAGTGGAGTGCTTGCGAGTGGTGTGTGCACTAGTAATAGTTTTCCAGTGCCAGCAGTGGACACTCAGGTGTATTCAAGTGCGAGTCGCGAAGCTTCCGGAGCATTAGGAGGACTACGGGAATATAGCAACAATGCAGCTTGTAATTTACATCACGGAAACCACTTTCAACCAGCGTCCCAATACGGAACCGCGCACTTTCCGGCAGCCCCTCATCACCATCTCATGAATCCTCCACTTCCTTCTCAATGCCATTCTCAGTATTCCCCATCAACAAGTCCCCGCATGGGTGTTGAAAATGTGGGCAGTTCTGCATGCAACAATCCTCTCCAAAGCTCACCGACCCACTTCCCCGGGCATTATGGACAATCCCAGTGTGCAAGTGTTCCTTCGAATGCATCGGGGCCAGCCGGAATCGCGTACGCTGCAGCGCCCGTCAGCTGCCTCGACTACTCGAGCAATCTCAACATAAATGTCAACCTGAACTTTCAGGGAGTGCACAGCAATTTATCGAGACTGCACCACTACCACCATCAACAGCATCACCCTCCCCACCAGAGGCTAAGTGGGGGTGGTGCCGCCAGTCGAATTGGTTCCCACAACACATCCCCAACCCCAAGTCCGGGTCACCACCACCACTACAGCTTCAAGGTGATGACGCCTCCGCTCTCCCCGCATATAGTGAACGGCCACGGAGCGGGAGTGAGCAGCAGCAGCGCAAGCTACATCAACTCGTCGCCAGCCTCTAGTAGAATTCCCCAGCCTCACGGTCACCTCTCCTTTCCACATGCGAACTACCACGGAAGTTCATCGTCCACATCTAGTTCCAGTCCATTACACTACAATCACAGCAGCCATCAATCCCTTTCATCAGCTTCCGCAGGAGCATCCTCCGCAGTCAATCAACAATCAGCTCACAACCCAGCGCTTAGTCATCTTCACATGAATATGAATTCGCCACTCTTTCAAATTCATCATCACTCCCAGACCACCTTCCATCCGGCAGATCATCACCATCACCACCACCACCACTCCATCCACGAAAGTCTACAGCACGTCTCAGGAAGCCCCGCTGCAGCTACCAATCCCCTTTCCTCTGCGGCAGTGAGCGGAGTGGTCGCCTCCAGTGCCACCGGCGGTGCTTCTACTCTCCTCACTAAACCGAAGCAGTGTAATTCCACAAAAAGTATAACTCACGAGGGGTTCTTTTTAATTTAATTCAGTGGTAGTAGTGCTCTCGATTGTTACCCACCTTTTTATTTTTTAATGTCTCTGGAAAAAAAATTATTGCAAAGTTAGCCAACTAGCATAGGTATATTTACATTTGGAGTGGAGGAAAGCTCAGGTGCGGTTTAATGCGAAGCAGTTTTAGTTTTTAGAAACCCGTAAATAGTAGTTATGCAGTCCATCGAAGTTTTTTATACAGTTACTCAGTACCACTTCAACTAATTTCTCCATGATAGAAGTGATGATCTCAGAATGCTCGCTACATGTAATCATAGTAATTTTTTGAACTAAGCTTTAGTAATTTTTATTTAGATGTGCAAAGTTGCTACTGCTAAGATTATTTAGTAAATATATAAATGGCTATATACCCGCATTTATATGTATGCATTCCAAGTTTCATTTTAAAAATTATTTTTAAACGTTTTTTTTGTTTCCTACCAAAACCAAATTATTTTTTTGGTTGTGCCCATAATTTAGCAAATTTTAAAATAAACAGTACTACCTTGTTGAAAACTAATTGTTTGCGGGATTTTTAAAAGCTTTTTAACTGAAAGCAACTAATTTCTCATTTCATCCATATCATTTATCCATTGACAGTTAATTTTCTCCTCGTGGATGTTATAGCTCCTTACTATTGCAACCTATCTTGGCAGGAGTGGAAATTGGAAAATGATTAGAGTTGCATGCCCATACCTCCCACAAAATATGTGTTTGCTGTTGTTTGACAACAAATATAAGCGAGATTACATCGCGTGCTCGATTAAATATCTGTCTGATAGGAATGGAGTCATCAGGGAGCCCCTCATGCAGAACAAAAAAAATGCAAACAGAGAAAAAAAGGAGTCACTCTCCCTTTCGGCGGAGTTGCCTATACGGTCAAACAGCGACATTGTGACTAAAGCGATTCGAACAGAAGTCATAGCAGCAAACAATAAATGGGAAATTATATTGCTCCTTCCAAAACTCGCAGAAGCAGAAGAGTCTCTAATGTGCATTATGAATTTTTAATGTATAATGGCATTAGAGTGCATCTGATGTTATTAGTGCCGTCGCGCTAACTAGAAGTGAGTGGACAGAGAGCGAGAAATAATTTTTTTTAGAGTAAACACAATTATCAGATTGATTGGATCATTGCTTATTTACGAGGAGAGTAAACAAAGCGGATAGAGTCACAAATGATAATTTACAACGAATTTTTAGTGACGGATTGCATGTTCTACCGGCTTTCTTGATGTCTTGCTAATATCTGCGAGAAAGTGAAAAAAGTGTGTGGAGGAAGTGGAGCTGTACTTGCTACAGGGGCACATTATTTCTTTGCTCTTTTTTGTGCTCATCACTTATGATCTGATAATTTTTGTTTGATAGGAGTAATGATGTAATGACGATAGAGAACACGCCTTGTTAACTTTTTTTCTTGGTCTCTCCCAGCAGAGTAGTATTTTTGAAAGAAAAATTGTGTCATAGCAAACCTGCTTTAGTAGCTTGAGCTGGCACATGCAAAAAAAATATTATGTATATTTTTATCGCAATTATTCCATCCATAACGATCAGTTTTTGATGGTCAGATCCAATTTCAATTTTATTGTAAATTTTTCCCTTTAGCATCCTCCTCTTAATGTTGCTGTTGACGGGGACAATTATGAGGCATCGCAGCCAATTTCAGCCAAACGAAAACGATTTTATTAGGAGCCAACTCAAGACTCAAGAGAAGGTGATTACTCTGAAGATGGCAAAAAAGGGGAAAAAAGGCAGTCCAACATAATCTATTTTTTTTAAATGCGCATTTTTCCGAGTAAAGAGGAAGGGTTGCGGATAGGAGAAGCACATAAAATATTCATGGTAGAATTGAGCACTAAACTGCGCTGCCATGTTCACGTCCGAAGATGCCTTGTGCGCTAATGGAGTACCACAATTAAAGCTATTAGTCTTGCTTCATTTGAAATAGCCTTTATAAGGAAAAACTGCATCAGAGTCATGCATATTAACCCTTTATCACTTTACCCACTATTTGGCACTGCGATTCATGACAACAATTTTTCATGCGGATTTTCTCTAGAACGAGCCGTCTGCTATCTCTCTACTCTCGCGCTGAGAAGATTTTTTTTTCCTTATCCGTCATATTTCTAAACAGATAATTCCGAAATTCGTTCTGCTCTTTCATTATTACGAATGATCTTTTTTAACGACAACAACGCACAGATGGACTGTGCTCTTTACACGCAGAACTATTTACAATTCGGATGGAGCTGCGCAATTACAATAAAAATTGCGTTTCTCTCCAAGCTCCGGGACAGAGAAGGTTACGAGAAGTGGGGAAAGGAGCTATTAACTCTCAGATTTTAGGTTAAATATCAACTTGTGGTGAGCACATAAACTTTGGGGCAACCTCTCAGCTCTCTGTTGGAAAGGAAAAAGGGTAACAGCTGGATTGTTGTTTTAAGAGGAGTTCTCTGCCACGATTTTTACGACTTTGAGCTCCACACATCGTCCCAGTCTCACGTAAAAAATGGCTCTCCTCTGCCATCATTACTATCTCTCTGACCGATATATTTATTGCTTTCTCCACCCTGTGAGTCAAGCTATTTAAAAATATTCACGGCCGAAACCTATATTTTCCTCTCCTTAAAAAGGCTCATTTTCTTGTGCATTCCTCAGGAATTTAGTACGAAAAAAAACGTGGAACAATGGAAAAATTGTCCACATCAGAGGGCACGCTCATGACACAAAAATAAAATCAGAAAGGAATTATTTTGTTTTTTGAGAAAGTGAACAAGATTCGCTCAGTCTGCATTTTTTAAAGACAAAAGCTCTTGTATGGCATGGTCTCCATTAAGAAGATGTTTTTTTGTGTCCAGTTACTGAAAGGTGCACAAAGCTGAAGCTCTCATTAATTACCGCCCACGCAATTTCATAAATTTTGGGTGCGATGTGAGGAGCGGGACAGAAGGAGAAAATGGGAATGGTGTGTGGAGCAGATCCGACAGATCGATTTGAAAATCAGAGTGCACAAAAGAG
Organism: Acrocyrtus sp. NNG-2020; assembly: GCA_027744115.1. Lineage (NCBI taxonomy): Eukaryota > Metazoa > Arthropoda > Collembola > Entomobryomorpha > Entomobryidae > Acrocyrtus > Acrocyrtus sp. NNG-2020. The sequence continues at coordinate 13,077 of JAHZND010000457.1, forward strand.
TGTGCATCGGAGAGGACAGTGAAATGGTTACGGGCAATTTTAGTCGGAAGAAAATGAAAAAGTGGCTGAAGCTTTATTTCAATTTCATTTTCGTTTTTTTTTCTCTTCTTCTTCCCATCCCCAGCCCTTTCCACACCAGTTTTAAAATGCTGCTCCTGCTGTTTAGTCTTTCTTTAATATTCATAATATGTAGAGATACGCTTCAAGTGATGATTCATGAACTCATAACTTGTTTCTTGCATATTATTTTGTCGTAATGTGAGTGCTCGCAAAGTGAAAAATTGAAGGGGAAAATGTACATAATGCGAAGAAAATGAAAAGTTAATAGCTGCCATGCATCTCCGCATTCAGATTTGGATGATCCAATAACGAAATGATAAACTTTTTTTTAGAGTGAGCAGCTTCAGCGTCGAGCTGCTTTTTTTTTACTTGTCGTAATGAAAATGAAAAGGGATGCGAGCAAACAAAAAAAGGCTGCTTACCTCCTAGTATTATTAGCTGACAAGTATTTGATTGCAAAATATAATTAAATGCCAGAAGGTAATGATGCTGGCGCGGACTCTGTGTGATAGTGCTCTTCTCATTATCAACGGGACTTTAATAGAAAGATAGCGACTGCATGAGCAGCGAGTGGCGCTCAATTTATAAATCAAAAAGGTGCACACACACACTCATTTAAGGGGAAAAAAAATTTGAAATGAGAAGAGAGTTGCAACAGTGCAAAAAAATATGATTCTGTATTTCTGCACTTCTAGCAGAACTCTGCAAACTTGTTTCAAATTTTTTTAAAAAAAAGTGGCAGATGAGTTTATTTATAGCTTTTGCTTAAGCCACATTTCTCTGGAGCAAGTAATGAACGTGCCGATAGCAGTCTCCTCAAAAAATGTCTTATCACATCAAACTTGAAATGGATCGGAGAAAATGGTGGTGGCACGCTGCGCAAGTTAATATTAATTACGACAAGTTAAGCGATCTGAAATTTTTTGAAGAATCCATTAACATTGCCCTCTTCACTCAAAATTGTGAGGATATGGCGAAGAAGGCTATTTACGAGGATAAACGAGAACGAGGGTAAGGATAAGCGAGATTTTTCTGCTAGTACCGTTAAGCAAAATGCGTAAAAATCGAGAATGCGTTAGGATCGATATGATAAGCCTTTAGTGCTCGAGCCAATTCTCACTTATCGGCCAATTGGCCAACTTATCTGAACAAGCACTCTCAAATACATTGATGATACGAGGACTGAAGTTTGAGAGTGGCGTAAATCTGCTCCAGCTTACTCATGCCAAGCACTAGTCCTCTTCTGATCTCATTGCACATTTGCAGCGCAGTTGCATACTTTAGTTTGCAAAATAAATATGGAATAAGCTTATTTCTCAAGCTAGCGGAGAAAGCACGCAGCGGAACACTGAAAAAAACGGTGTGCAGCTATAATAACTTATAATTTTAAATGTGATTTGAGGTGCTACTTAAATATTGTCTCTTTGCACAGTTGCCGTGTAGCAGGTTTCCTCTTTTTTTTAACAAATAAAGTAGGGACAATGACGTGGTGTCAAGTACATGCACCTGCCACGCGACATCATGCTCTTCATGACTATCATTCCGTTTTGTTGTCTGCAGACGCCACACCATTTTCAGCATCACCCATCAGATTACCATTTTCGTGGAAGAGTACCGAGAGATATGAAGGAAATTATTGAGTGCAGCGAGCAAAACGAAAGTAATCAGAAGAAGAGGAACTGACTCCATTCAAATTGCATTTAAATGAGCCCTTCAAACGGAGTTTCGCCAATGAGTAGGGAAAATAGAGGGAAATGAGAATGTGTTAATTGTGAGATGCATAATAATGGTGAACATTCTCTCTACTAGCATCATCTTTTGCATCTGGCTTTCTTCAATAAAAATGCGACTTGTGACTTGTGACTTGTGCACTGGCTTGATCTCTCCGCATTAAAACATCAACCTGGATGTGAGCTGCGTGTCTGTAATTTCTGCCAAGTTTTATTTTCGTACACTGGAAAGCTCATGAAGATCTCGGGACCAGAGAATATTACTGTCTTGAAGGAATTACTTTTATAGTAATTGCTTTCATCACGAGACTCTGCTCGTCCAACCGTGTGACAACCTGGTACAAAATTTTGCATTACTTAATTTGTACTTGGGATGGCACATGCCCCAAACTAATCTTATTGTTGTCTTCTGAAGACTCTTGAGAAATTTGGAAAAGGGAATAGGTACCTGTCGCTCAACGATAGTTCAGGTGCAAAAGTTTCATGCAAATGCAAAAAGTAAACTGAAACGCACGTTACTTCCGTTACTGCAACTATAAACACTATAAAAATGATTTTTTTTGCCAAATGTCAGTTTAGCAATTCGGTTAGTAAAAAAATAAGTTAAGCGCATCAAAATAGAAGTCGAATTTAGTATTACAAATTAACTAACTAGTTCATCAATGAAAATTGAAATGAGTCGGGAGGAGTATTTAAGCTAGCGCACAAGAAAACAAAAATGATGGACGTTATAATACGCGCTGAGTATTATGCCGACTTTACTAAAGCGCAATGTTTTGACAGTCTAATTCGAAGGACTTCATCACAGCTCTGTTCATTCAAAGAATAATCTTTGGTACACTTTAACTGCGCTAATCAAAGAATTTCCAAAACAATTTCCCAAAATTGGAAAGGATCGCTGCAGTTATGAAGCTCGCTTTTTTTAAACAAAGTAATTCCACAGAAGCGGGAGGATATGACAACTGACAAGCGTAATTAAGGGGACAGCTGGATAATCTAACGAGCGTGGCACAAGTCACGGCCGCCAAGCTGAAATGTAATTTCGGACTGATGCGTTTTTGTTCCGTGTGAGTACCTGTTCACTATTTTGACTTGCATCAGCGGACTCACTTCTGCGCACAAATTCCTTTTTGTCACTGGCCTTTTGTGGGCGCTAGCTTCAAAATGACACATTTAAAATTGAATAGTTGATGCCGCTACAGAGAAGTTCTCATTTAAAATGTAATATTGTGTCAGTCATTCCCATTTTGACATTTAATTTTGAACTCGTTAGCAATAAAATAGAACACGTCAGCTGCCCAATCTAAAAAAAAATACTCTATTAAGCTCGAATGCATTTTAAAGCATGAGAATTTACCGAAAGTGAAAATACACTCGAAGCAATTTAAGAATATCTATTTATTTCTATTTTTATATCTATTTTTTTACATTCCTTTCCCATTCTCGGACTAAAAGTTCTGCTCAGTTCTGAACTCCATATTGGATTTATGCGAAGTCAGAGCTCACTCAAAAATATGTTTTGCAAATATATTTTTACATTCCTTTCCCATTCTCGGACTAAAAGTTCTGCTCAGTTCTGAACTCCATATTGGATTTATGCGAAGTCAGAGCTCACTCAAAAATATGTTTTGTTAATGCAATCATAAGATGAAAGTTCCTTGACCCGTGCCTCTATAATATTTTTTTATATTTTTTTCAGAGCTTTTTTGTTGTAGTGGCAGTGTCAATGCAACTCAATTTTTTTGTGCTTTGTAACCTTTAAATTTTCCAACAGCCTCTGCATGTAAATTGTGAATTATTAGTAAGGAGCATAACACAAAAGATGATATAACTCGATGGCATTAAACAAGTGTGTCGAATGAATAAGCAAATTTCAGAGCATGCAACACAAACAATTAATATGATAGGATGGAACTTCCTCTCCGCACTATATAAATAACTCCATTTCATAGAGAAAAAAAGCGGAAGTGAGCCTTGGAACTAGAAATCCACAATCAGTTGCTGCAATCCCACGATACTAGATAACAAATTTTTTTGGTGTGACTGACCGTGTCCACTTTCCACATTTACAAATTTTAGATGATTGATTGGAAATAGAGGAAATGGGACTTTCAAGGGTAGATATCGCAGCAAAATGTTTCTGCTACGAGTTTTAACCTTGTACTTTATTAATTTTGGAATAAGGCTAAAACAGCGGAAACATTTTAGAGGTAAGATCGAGTGTAAATTAAAAAAGTTGAAGTACAGACATTAGATGGAGGATCAGCCTTGTACAGGATAGTTTTGTTGACGCAATTAATTTTGTTGTTGTATCTGAGTTCCAATCTTTCAGAAAAATCCACTTTGCGGTGGGAGGAGATTACGCCGTAAAATGAAAAATGCAGCGAGCCACATTTCATCAGGAATATATTGTGCTCTGTCCTTCTTCCTTTCTTATGTAAATATTTTCTGGCAGCAGCACTATCTTGATGGCACGAGACTGCTAACAAAGTTATACAATGGAAAAAGGGCCACAAGAAGCAAAATTGCGTCGCCAGGATAGTGAGAAAAAAGGAAGAAGAATGTGTAGAGCGCAGGCTCACGCTTCTTCCTGAAACAGTTGCAGATTCAATTTTTTTTAAAAAAAAATGCATAGTTCGTGATTCACTGCTAAATACTACTTTACTTCTGGAATTACTTGGCAACTTCCGAATTACGAAAGCCGAAGAAATTCCTTTGGCGCTTCTAGTGAAAGGATGGCGGACTTTTGCATCCTGTCTGTTCACGTTGCTGATGATGCTCCTGTGATTTATCCAAGCTTATTTAGGACGCTGTGAAATAGTCTGACTTTTTTTCTGTGGAGTGGGCGGCTTCCTATTTTTTCAGATTTGGTGCAGTGGCAGCTCGAGAATTGAAAGAGTGGCGGCGAAGCGGAAGTCTGTAATTAAAATCATTTCTGTAGTTAACAACCTAAAAACAAATCATAATCAGTGGCAGGTCGTGCATAGACCCTTCACCGCCTTTGGGTCGCATTCTGAAATTAAATTTTAATCAAATTGGATCCGTATAAGTACACCTTTTTAACTACATCTCCGTCCATAAATGAAAAAAAATACTTTTCAAAATGTCCCAAATTTCTCAAAGCCAAAGCATCCTTAAACATGAATGGAATATTTCTGGTCAATGAGTCCAGCCAAAAAATAGAGGTATTCAGCAGCTCATGCCATACCACTAGTTAGCTCAGCAGCTTATCAGCAGGCGCTTTCGTAACTGTAACAGGGGCGCTGAAGTGATCAGCATATCGACAAAATTTACAACCGGGCTCACATCCTCATACCATTTTCTCTACTAAATAGTTTCATCAGTCCGAATGCTTCTCCAAAACAAGTGCATTTGGCCTTAGCATATTTTTTTTCCAGGAAACATACATTTTTTTTCTCCAGCGTTATTACTTTAACTGCCATATATTTTATCTGTTGTGTGCACAAGGAATGCGCAGTCCATTTTTTGTAGCCAAGCGTGCCCCTACAAAAAATTACTCCGAAGAGGATGAAATAAAGCGAATAAAAAAAAGAGTGGAAATTCACTATTTTTTGTTAGCTGGAAAGGTTATGACGAGGAATGCAAAGGAATTCGTCATTTTGTGTGTATATGAGCCGTAAATCTTTCGCCCATGTAGGGAGCTTGTCGTAAATACCCAACGAGACGGAGGAGTCTGGCAACAGGTGACTGTTTTATTGTGAATTTCTCCCCAGGTCTCATTTGTATAACAAATCGCTGTAGCAGCAAGCAGCTCATCATCATTTCAGCCAAATACACATTACATTATATAATGACGGACGCAAAATAATGATAATAATATATGTAAATAGCGATACAAGTTGGTGTAGTACCAGAGTGAGAACACGCAGCTTTTTACTCGTTACTCTTGCACGCTTTCCGTAACATGCTACATGAGCGTGTTCATTATGAAGAGCTAACTTGAAAAGTTTTTTTTATAAAAAAAAATTACACTCCGTTCCTTTGTTCTCCTGGACTGGACTCTACTAAAACACTGTATTCCTCAAGTCTCTCAAAAAAAACTCTGGTGTTTGGAATTCTGGACACTGGCGTGATTCACCTGAAAGGAATTTTGTTTTTTTGAGGTGAGACGCTTTCGCCAATGAATGGGAGCACACAGAAAAAAAAATGGACTCCTTTTATTGCTAGCTTTCCATTTCCAGGAGGTAATCCACATTTTAGCAGTCGAAAGCAAAAAAAAATGGATTTTCGGAATGAATTTTATTTTAGTGTAACGTAGAGACAGATATATGACTCCCTGTTTTGTTGTGGAGGAACATGACAGGAAATTACACGAAGAATAAAAACGGCTTGTCATGCATGGAAAACTTTACTCAATGAGCCAATACTACTCCTACACTTTACATAACTTTAATGACTTTCACGACATTGCTGTAAAACAGCAAATTTTCGAGTTTGTTTTTTCAAGGGTCACAAGAAAATGCTAAAAAAAGGGTGTGAATTACTCAAGATGGGTATCAAACATTGCTTAACGCGAAGAAGACTTGCTGGGTTATTTTGCTAATTTCATTTTAATTATTTTCACGTACTTTTTTTTATTAGATAGTGTTATTTTTGGCAAATCCTGTAACTCGAGTAAGTGGCGCATCCATTTTTGTGGCTCTTACGACCCCCAAAAACATTTTTCCATGGTACTTTTGCACGTTTTTCATACATCACTATCGGCCGTGTCATTCCCCCTGGTAACTGTACGACGAGTTCCCCATAAATATCCATAATGCTAAGTGGTTGAATGAAAGGCAGAAATTTTATTTTTTTGTCGTTATGTACATTTATTATTATTTTACGTGTTCTATATTGTAGAGAGGTTGGCTGTGTGGCTGTGTCCCAAAGGAAAATAAAGATGCTTCCGCTTCTCATTTTCCAAACTGTTTCGCTTTGCCTATCAAGCGAAACACATATCCTATTAATTCACCGTGCATTTCCTCTTTTAAAGTTCATCACAATTCAGGAGATTACTACACACAAATTGAAATGTTCTGATGCATACATAATAGCAGAAGGAGTTGTAGTTAGCAGGGAAGCTTTTTTTTCACGATGCTCTCTCTCTCTCTTTACGCTGGGGAAAATGTCCATAACGTACAACTCCTGTAAAATATCCTCCTGCACATTTTCATGAACATTTTTATTTATGACAAGAGACAACAACAGGGAAAGGAGAGGGCCCCAAGTGCTCTGACAAAAAAGTCGAGACACGTTGGCGAATATGAGTGTGCGACAGACCAAAACGGAGCATTCAGAAAAGCATATTTTAATGATATCTATTATGACGTGGACTATGCTTACTTGAAAAAAAGACAGTTTACAGATGCACCTCCGCTACTTTGTTTGTACAGGTATGTAATGCAGTTCGCGACTAATGACTTTTGTGTAGTGCTCCTTTAACCGTGTCACGCTACAAAAAATTTTTTTCATGGAACGAAAAGCTCACAAAATTGGAAACCAAGTGGGGAGCTCTCGAGTTTGAGCTCTAAAACAAAATGTTTTTTTTATTTCAGAGTCTGTTCTCCCATCTGTTAGTTGAAATGCAAAAGAGGAGATAGTAATTTAGCAGAGGTAGCTCATCACTTTGTGGACCTACGCCGGTAAAGAGATAGAGTACCTGACAGAGCCATCTCGAATTATTTTAGAGCACCTGGCCACAATCAGCTACAGGTAAAAAATAGGTATCCAACTCCTCATTTAATTTTTTTTACAAAGAGATTCTCTCGTTGTGACTATTCTTTACTTCCACAGTTACTTCTTGCGAGTCCCCATGTATGGCGCAGTTTGTTTGCTGCTCAGTTAAAAAGCTGTTCCCTGACAGTTTGTATTACCATGCATAAATGATTTTAGGGGCCCTAACATATGTTTTCATATCAATTTAAATTCACTGCTGATGAATTTTTTTTCATTGTGATAAAATTTAAAATAATTTTTGCACGGAAATTAATTAATATGCAAAACCAGTGCTATTTCTGTGTGTTACAGTTAGCAAATTTCTCAACTCTTCCCAGAAACCCTATCCTATCGCCATCAACATAGCTTTTGGTTCCGTGGAAAAATGAAGTTATTAAAATGTCTCACTCATTTCATTTTTATAGCCATTAGTCCATTTCCTAACTGTCTGGGGTAGAAAAGTCAAATATTTTTGTTTCGTAATGCGTTCCCCCTCAAAAAAAAATTTTGGACGGAGAGCGACAGACAAGTACACAATAACCGTCAAAAAGCCGTCCATCTCTCATCTCATAACCGCAAATACTCGCCTGCTCGTTGTCATAGCTGCAGCCGTCTCTAAGTCAACTTCATGACGGCCAAAAGAAGTGGAATTCGTACACTAAGTCCACCAAAAACTGCGCTCTCCAATGCTCCTGCGATAATAAAAAAAGGATGACGGAGTAGAATGTAAAATGTGCTCTTTCACATTGATCTTATTTCGTTTTCATCTCATTATCCTAGACCACTACTACCACCACCACCACTGCTACGATTGATTTTTTATTCCCCTTAGGTTGTGCCCAGCCACAACACACAGGTAAGAGGAAACTGCAGAAAAAAAATATGCTCAACTCTCAGGTAAAGAAGTGAAACATTGTCTCTTTTGTGTATTTTCTAGAGATGTTTTTGTGGGGTGGGGATGGCAGCGTGTTTGCAAAGGATGCTCAAAAAATGCACAGGCCTACACGATATTAATAAAAAAAAGTATTGGGGAGAATACGTACTTGTGTGAGAGGATGGTGGTGGTTTTTTTTCTGTGCTTTTTGGTGAATTGATGGGGCGACGCTGGACTTCTTTTTATCGCTCTCCACGAGAAGCTCTCTACTACACAAGAGATCTTTTTTTTCGAGGAGATGCCTCAGTTTTTAACATGTACTCAACTACGTAGTTGAAGAATGTGACGAGAGAAAAAACGATATGAAAGGGTTGAATCAACTGCCCCAACATGTTAGTCTAGCAGAATACTTCAGTGACGGATGGCGTTACTTAGCTCTATATAACTTTCGGCCTGTACCAAAAAATAAATATTCTTGTCGTCCATTCCTAGACTAATTTCCTTAATAGCGTTTGTTGCACTTCCATCCTATATGGCTGCTAGAGATTTAACTTTTCTGTAAAAAAAGACGCCAATTTTCATACGCCGTTTCCTCACTTCCTTGTTGTAAAAAAAGAGTTTTTGGTTTCGGTAATTCTTCCGAGTGCGGAAGAAAACGTTTTATCGTGTTACCCCGTGTTTCGCTGCGTACAGAGAAAAGTGAGTCTGGGATTAATACTTTTTCTTTTAGTGAGTTTTAAAATAATTGGAGGGCTTGTGAAGTTGGAGGGGGTTGAAAAGTGGTGAATGGCTGAGAACTTAAGTATGATGCTGGAACGGGGAATATCTGTTCGGAGAGCTGGTTCGTGAGTGGAGTGGCGGATGTGAGTGAGCCGAAACAATTTTTTCTTGTTGTTCTGCTGGGTTTAGAAAGAATTTTGAAAAGTGAGTTAGATGTCTAGTGGGACTGCTGTTTTGGTAACCAACCAAAATCGGATATTCCAGTCTTCCAACACAATCCTCCCGAAAAAGAAGGTGCCATCACTGGCAGTGCTGAGTAAGGCTGGAGAGGAAGTGTCTCCAGCTAGAACGTGTGAACTGAATGATGAGTGGGAGGCTGCAAAGCCGTTGGTGCCACCAACAATATCGCCCTCACCGAGAAATCTGCTACCCTCTCATGAAGCCCCCGTGCTATCTACATCGGTTTCAAATATTCCCCACGCTTTTCCGTGTAACGGTGCAAACAGCGACGTGACGCCGCTGAGTAGTGAGTTTAGTCCAATCCTCAAGAAAATTCACGGCGTGAAGAGACTCGCCCTCGAGGATCCGCTGGGACAGGAAAACTCTGTGTTAAAATTAGAGAGCATTAAAGTGGAGGAGGATATTGACAAATTTTCAATTAATTCCATTGACGACTCAGAGAGTTGGTCTTGGTGGGGTGGGAGTTCCATCTTGGCCCCGGCAGAGACCAACACGGACGCCACAGGGAAAAGCAGTGCTTGTGGGGGGAGAGGTCAGCACAGAGAGTTTAAGTACGCAGTGAACAGTAAGATCTCTAACGGTCTGCTAGCACCGGGAAGTGAGCACCAGATACTGGCCGTGGCGGATGGCAGTTGCACGACCATTCTGACTGAGTCCAGCAGCAACTCTTACCGGGTGTTTGGTGTCAGTGATGTTGTTTGTAGAAATCTGAATCAGTTCCATCTAGGAGACTCTTCAGTCTGTGCTACCGGTGCTAGTCGTCTTGGTACTCTGCAGCAAACTCAGCCATCCAAAAATTCCGGTCCTAGCACCGAAACTACTTTTTGTTCAAACGGCATTTTCCAATCATCTGATATGTCGACCGAAATCTCTTACTTCCACGACGTAAGCAAATTATTTGATTTACTGCCATTACACCCATTATGCAATTACGCTGAATACCAGCTGAAAGGCAGCTTTAAGCACGAAATCAAATCTGCCATAATAAAATACAAGTCTGTATTAGGGAGCGTGGAAAATGTAAAATCGTAAAAGGGATCTGGCATATCTCTGCAACCGCTTTTTTACACAATTAGCCGCGTGTAGGTAGTCATAAATCAAGTGAGAAGGGATAGTCCCAAATTTTACTTTTCATTAAGCCAGGCAATCGAGCAGGATCAAGAAAGGTGATATTCCTTTATAAAGTTTTTGTTTTGCTCGGAACGGCCTTTTTTAAAAAAAATTGTACTGCAGAATATTTTCACACATGATCATCATCCTACCACACAGCGTAATAATTTCAACTCCGTCCATAAAATTGGCATAGGAAACAGAACTTTTTTCTTCTTCTAAAAAATTACCAATTTAATTTTTATTCATTGCAACTGCAAACTTTTTATTTTGTTATGCTTGAGAGGGTGGCTCGACCCGATAACCAGCATAAAGCTTGCATCTTGGAGCTCGTTTAATTTCATCATCACAGTGATAATAATAAGTTGGGGTGATCTTTTTGTATATAAAAGGAAATTTTTGTTTTCTTTTTGGTACTCGCCAAAAAGTCAAAACTGGTGGCTGTAGGTGGATTAATTGCAGCGCTCACTTTCCATCAGATCTTATAATTTTTTCCAAAGGAGCTGATCAAAATGGAAGCAGCGCTTTTATTACTAGGAATAAAAATTTTTTTTTGTGAGTAGGGAAGAAGGCGAAAAAACAACCCTCAGCGTTGCCACTTTGCCACTCTACTATAACCCTTTTTTCTACACGCAGCAAGAAAATCTCCGAAAATTTCAACTGCAACTTTTTCAATACAAATTTGGACTGAAATCGCTCCAATCTTCGTACCATTTTACTACATAGCTCTGCATATATAACCCAGTTATTATACCATTCCAATTCCTCCGCTTTTTATGACATTAATGAATTGAGCCTGTTCATGTTCAGTGGAATTTGCCAGAGAACAACTTATAATTATTGAGCTGACGTCCCTAATTATATTAAACGAACAATTTTTTTTCTTCCACTCTTGCTCCTTCTTCTTCTTCTTCGCTGCGGTGCATCGCATTTTTTTTAGTGGTAGCTCTGCAACCCCAACCGTCCTCATCATCACCGCCACCGTAGACAATATTGAAAACACTATTTTTTTTCTCTCTTGTTCTCGTAATTTTTTTTAGGCATAATGAAAATAAAGGTGTAGCAAATGGGAACAGCTGCACCTCTCCAACATGAAAATGGGATTATTGGTAGTGGCACAGCAACGAAGTTTACTACCTTGATGCTACCACCAGCCACTATAAATGTTATTATTATTGCGCTCTATTATTACTATTATTAGCTGGCGCATTTCATATATTTTTTACGAGCCTCTCTGATTTTCCTCTAAACGGAAGGCAAACTTTGTTCCTGTAGTCTGGCGATGACCACAGGACGATAATAGCAATGCAAAGACATCTTCCTTGTCTTGCATAGAATTTACATATATGCAAAGCATATGATAATGTAACATTTAAAAAATTATTATTTTGGAGAGCACAGATTAGTAGCAGGTCGGATGATGATGACAGTCACCCTTTTTTTTCGCTCTTGCCCTGCTACACATTATTTTTTTATATTGTTGCTCTCCCAACAGTGGCAATTTAATTATCAAGAATGGAAATGGAATAATGGAGAGGGCCACTATAAATGTATAGTGATGATGCAGATATATGACGATTATGATAGCAGCGTGGAACCGCGCACAAAAATTGATATGGTTGATGGTAGTTTTGGAGGTGATTGGGAGTCGCGATTTGTGCTGAAGCCAGCTCCAAAAGCTGCAAAGTTCTCTCAGCTACAAGCTACAGGCTGCTGCACACTCAAATTATCTATTTCTTCGAGTTTGTCCTTGCATGTTGGACAAACAACTTTGTATTTTGGTTTTCCTGAAAAATTATCCAACACCGTCCAGAGCAGAGTATCGCTTTTATTATTATTACTACCAAACAGAGCACAAGAATCTGAATATTCCATTAAATTAAGCTACTTAATTGCTACTGCCACAAAAAAGTGCCCTTTCCAACCATCAAAAAAAAAATGATTTTTGCCAGATGCGAGAATGGACAGAATGCATCACCATTTCGTTGGAAATCGCATGCAGTTCTCCGTCCCACTCTTCTCTTGATTGCATTTTCAGCAAGAAGAAAACCAATTTTTTTCCTCTATCTAATCAATACGCTCAGAGGAGAAGCTGCCTCATTTACATACGACTTTTGTGATCCACTCGCGGAAAAAATGGAACGTGCGGTGATATAGCCTGCGTAAAATAGGGTGTCATTTCAGCACCAGCTTTATATATACCTCCCGTAATTAATAGGCAAGGTTGAGATGCATTCTCCCTCCACTACGCTTCATTTAAGTGCACCATTTAGGAATTTTCATGTGCCAAATTTAAACTAGTTAATTTTTATTCTCTTCTCTAGAAAAAAATATAAAAGTATTATCCTTCGTTACCTTTTCCATGTAGCTGCTCCTACTTTGTAATTTTATCTTTTGACTTTTTTTTTCCTTTCTTCACTTACTCTCCCATAATCCTTTTTTTTATCATTCAGGGAAAACATTTTTTTTTTCCTGAGTGATGCACGCACAATTCGAAAAAAAATTGTATTCTCACAGAGCAACTGATTATCAGATCAGAAGGTTTCCTAATGGCTCATATAGGAGCTATTTTTATTTGCTTAATGTATCTCAGCGCATGAGTATATATTTTTTTTCGCTGAAAAAAGGGAGATAGAGAGAGAGATGCACATAACATCACGTTTTCTTATTATTATTAGTATTTGGCAAACTAAACCAGATCAATAATTTACCCGTCATTGCGTCTCAGATTTTTTTTTTCAGAGAGAGCTCTGTTATCATCATCAGAAAAATAACGAGCTGCTAACTAACCACAAAACGTAGTGTGCACTATAAAAGTGCAGTGCTTGTATATTCCATATTATCTCCTCGCCATTCTATTTATGTATTGCTCCGGTAAAGATAAATTGGAATGGACAATGTCTAAAAAATATATATATTTGCACTTAGCAGAGCGGTAGAGTGGAGTGGAGCTACTGCATACAAAATATAATTTCCGTAGGTCCACTTTGAAAAAAAAATTATATATTTAATAAAAATAAAAATATATATTTTTTTTGCAGTGGAGAGGGGCACACAGGTAGTGAAGGCAGTGGTGTGGTGGTGGCTCTGTGTGAGTGAGTGATAATAAGGGGAAGTTGAAAGATGAAAGATCATTTTGACGAGATCTGTAACAGTTCTTAAGGATGAGGTCGTGTGGTGCGTTGAAAAAAATCCAATCAATTCGTATTGTTCCTATTGCAGCTGAGTTGAATGTTATCTTGACATCAGAAGGTATAGGGATATGTGTATGTGGTGCACGTACATTTTTATTTCTTTTTTGGAGTGCATTCTTACAGCGAAGATATATTTTTTTTCGCCGTTTTCATCATTTTACCAAAGCATTTCATTTTGGCATATATATCGGCTCACGACTTTTTTTTCTTAAAAATGATCTTGCTTACTCTGCTTTATGTTCACGCAGCTATCATGCATACAAATAAAGTAGGTAGTGGGCCGATGATGAAGATATGAAGGGAAGTGGAAAACTAGAGAGACTTTTATTATTAGAAATTCAGAGGCTGCTTTGAGTCGTTTGTCATTGTCAGTGTTGAAAATTTTCATGTATAAATTTCCTTGATTCTTTTTTTTTCGCTCGTGTTCTCTAAGAATAATACCCTTGATCACTTTTAAACTTGCAACTTTTGCTACACATTTATAAAAATAGAGTTGTAAAGGATGCCGAACTTCAGCGCTGTAGTTTAGTTTTTTCTATTTGGCTCTCCGCTATAAACTGATTCCTTCAAATAAGGTAACAAGTGAGAAGTGAAGAGAATAGCTAATTTAAATTTCCCACTGCAAACTGTGTCATCGGACATTTGGTAGTTATGGCATTCTGCTTAAAAAAGATATAATTTTTTTTTCTATGCATTTTTTAATCAGCGACGGATTCTTCCAGAAAGATTTATGTTGCAGTTAATGTGAGCTAACAGTCTAGTGTGTGTGTGTGTGGCATGGCACTCGTTTTTTTGCAAGAAAAGCGCTCAAAGGATGATAAAGCGGATTCAGGTTTTCTAGTAATAAGCATGAAATTGGACAGTTAGATCACTCGAAAGGATCGGCAAACCTTTTATTTCTGTATTTTTACGCTTAACCTTCGCTTTAAGACAGGAGTGGTGCTCAAAAAAATGCAGTATAATAAGTACATGGCTTCAATCAAATGCAAATGTTGGCTCAGCATAAATTAGCGGAATGGGTTATTGTGAATTTTATTTGTTGTTGGCACCTCTCTCAGCTGATTTTAGTCAGTAATATATCCTATTTTGCTGATACAGTTGTCGTGTCTTTAAATCTGCACCCATTTCATTAGGAGGTCCATTGTGCCCAGAAAAAAAAATGAGGAACGCCACCGTTCTTTTTCATCAAATCTCTGAGACTATCTTTAAATCGCGAGCTCGCTCACTCAAGTCAGTTGAGGAAGAGACAAAACGATACGATTTTTTTGTGTAAAAATAGCGATTACAATTTTTACAGGATTATTGTAGAGCCACACACTTTTCAGCAGTAAAACTGATGAGGAGCAGCCACACACTATTCCTAGGTTGGCTGGTGTGTGGCGATGGCGACCATATTAAAAGGCATCATTAGGGAGCCCTGTCATTAACATAATTTTCTGTATGACTTTTTCACGTGCCGGAACTTATATGATGACGATAATTTTGATGATACTCCACCACTACCAGACTGCATATCACTATCACCACACCACACCACTCTCAGCCACGATCCTATTCATTGAGCTCATAAAAGCTGCACGCAGTATAAAAGCATCTCTTATATAGATATCCACACGTGTAATATTAATATTACATATATTTAAATTTATTATTTCATCCCTTCTGGCTGCTGATCCAAATTATCTGAAAGTAAAGTGTAAGAATTAGCGGCACGCTGAGTTTTATTCTTTTTAAAAAAAATTATCAAAAGCAAAGCCTTCGAGCTACTTTGGCCGTTTTTTTTATATTCCACTGATCCTGTTGTTGACGCTTTATTGTTTCTGCAGTTATTTCAGAATATTTTTACTGCCACTATACTATACTTACCACCATTTTTTTTGTCAGCCTGGCTTAAAGACATATTTTCTTGATGATGATGAAGATGAGGATGGCGGGATATCATAGACATACTCTTTTCCTCTAAACTTTTGTTTAGCCATTTACGAGTACACTTCTAAAAAGGAATTTGTTCTTTGCCTGGTCTCAAGCTATACCCAAATTTTTTTTGTGCGCCGTGATCTACAAGAACAAAAGGGAATGGAGAGACGTGAGCCAGGCGGAAGTGTAGTTGGCAGAAAAGAATTCGAGGCATTAAAATTTATCCTCTGATTTTTAATATATATTCCAAGAAGGGGAAATAAAGAGGAAAAAGGAGAGAGTTTAGGTATAGAATCCATTTTGTGTTGTTGTTGTTAGGATATAATTATTGAAATGGTAACGATTTCGTCCTGACTGCAAATTTGGAATATTGTAAATTGCAAGGAGGTCTTTGTAGTGTGGAAATATCCGCGAGAAGTGCCACGGGTGGCTAATTGTTTCAAGTTCTGATCCAAGAAGAAGGGCCATTATTGCGGTGTGTGATTGTGAGCTGTGAGTGATGTGTTGGAGGGACGTGTTGTAAATGGGAATTAGGAGGAGATCATCCCCAGCAAACAGAGTATGGGTGGTTGTGCAAGCTGCAGAAAATGGATTAAAATTTAAAGCTGCCTACGTGTGTGTCCTGTTGGGAGAGGAGAAGAGTAGCAGAGAAAAATAGACGGATATTTTCTTTCTGTGTGTCTCCTTCTTCTGCTGAATCAGGTTTCGGGGCAACATATCATTTCTGTGTGCTCGTTTGCCTGGAGGAAGTGGCGAGACGGGTAGATGTGCTATTTGGCTTGACGAAGAAGAAAGAGTTAGTGCGGCGGAGCCAAGAGCCCCAGCCCCAGTCTGGCTCTGATGCTTTTTTTGCATGCACATAAATAAAGTTTTGGACAGATAGATATGATAGTTTTTACTTGTAGATTTGTGCAGACAATGGGAGAAACCGATAAATATGTTTTTTAAGAGGGAGCAATAAATTGGGAATAAGGCTTCGACGATAAATAGGTGCTTTGTGACACATGCAAAGTGTTGCTGCACGGCAGATAGATTTTTTTATTTTGGTGGGCGCAGTCGGAGGAGCAACAATGCGAAATAGTTGGTAACAATTGTTTGTATTTTTTGTTGTTTTTCTAGATGTGGCAGGATATCGAGAGCGTATTGCTCGGGGACGCATCAGATAATTCAGGTGGTGTTCTGAGTGACCCGTCAAGTCCAACAGGCTCATCATCATCATGTGCATCCTCATCGACATCAAACTCTCAAAGGTGTTCGGAATCCCCGCTACTGCTTGCCACTGGCACTGGGCCGTTCACAGTCACAGGTCAAACTTCTCTCACGTCGTCGACATCAACAACTTCTTCGTTCATCAATTCCAATCCAGACCAAGCAACTATTTCGACAGTATTCAACGCCGCGACTCACAACATTCCGTCAAGAATAAGCTCACTGCATGAAATAAGATCCTCTTCTCTTCACTCCCAGTCTGCCCAGCCGACAACAGTTCGTTCTCACCACATCGACCCCTACAACCACCCTGCTCAGGTTCACTTGCAAAGCAGAACGGACTCAGGGGACAGAGCAATCAACAACTCAAATCCAGACCCCGCATATCCCGGAGGAGAAGACTACATTGACCTAGATTTACTTATTAACAGAGCTGCTGAAGACTTACCATATTTCCCTACTATCTCTTCCCCCACTTCGTCTACCAATTCGCCCTCTATCTCAGTACCGAATAGTCAGTCATTAAGTCACTTTGAGGATCACAGGCTGAGCGTCCGGCCGCCCGAGCAAGCTCCTCCCGCTCCCCTGGACAACTCCGTCTCAGCCAGCACTGCAACTGGTGGTAGGGCGCAGGACACTCAAGGACATTTACATGTGCCCCGCTTGCCACCCCAACTCTCTACACCGCCCCTCTCAATTATCCACACTTTGCCCCCGCTCCCTGACGTCTCATGTACAAAACCGCTGGAAACTGGTACTGAACTAGACTCATCACTTCATCAATTCGATGCAATAATGACTGTGATCCAAGCCCAAAAATCTCCGCGCGGGGTGGAGTCCGTGTGCACTAACAACAACACTTTTAGCATTACCGGACAAATCTCACCTCCCGCAAGTCCCGAGAACGGAAAGCACATACGAGGAGTCCGGGGGAAACTGATAAGCAAGGCACTGAGAGGGAAGAGCGGTATCGCAAAGCAAGAAGTGCACAGCCGGCCGAATGGCAACAGCGCCAGAGTGCTGTCGCCACAGCACTCCTCGTCGGCGATGACAATTGCGCAGCTAAGTTCAACATGCCCCGTGAGTGCAAGTCCGCAAATCTTACCAAGCATTGCTACAATCGGCCTGCCCAGCAGCCGAACAGTGGCCGCACCAGGAAGTACGTACAGTGTGCAGCCGATCGCCGTACAGCTGAAAGTGATGACGCCCCCATCATCCCCAAATCTCGTGGAGCTGCTGTCATCATCGTCCGCTGGACTGGGGCCTAGTGCCAACTCTTCCGGCGCTAAACCTACGGCGGTGGAGTCTTCTCCACAGCAGCAGCAGCTCCCAACCAACATCAAGGACACTTTGGTCGTTGTGACTGGAACTCAATCCACAGGGAACGGAAACACCAGCCACAGCCAGCATTGTACCCTAGTCTCTCCATTCAGCGTTTCGAGGGGTCCGACTTCTAGCAAGAGTGCAACAACTTCAGTAGTCAACTTAGATTCTATTAGCAATAATAACAATCACAAAAACAATAAGAGTAACGTAGCGACTAATCCAACTGCTCTTCCGGGCAACAGCAACAGCGCTACTCCAGAGAGTGGCGCCAGCTCCACCAGTAACCCCACTGCCTCCTCTGGAGACTCCAGCAAGCCCAACAAAAGGTCAAGGCGGGGCTGGGGAAGAAAAAAAGTTACGAATCATACGTGCTCTCACCCCGGCTGCAGCAAAACATACACAAAGTCCTCTCACCTCAAGGCTCACCTCCGCACCCACACCGGGGAAAAACCTTATCAGTGTACGTGGAAAGGTTGCGGCTGGAAGTTTGCCAGAAGCGATGAACTCACAAGGCATTACCGGAAACACACCGGTGACCGGCCGTTTCATTGTCGGCTCTGTGATCGAGCCTTCTCCAGATCTGATCACTTGTCACTACACATGAAACGCCACGTTAGTGTATAATTCAACCAGTGCGTGGTGAGTATAAATTACAAGTTAATAAATCACCCAGCCGACTTTTATAGTTTTACTTCAACTCAATTTTTTTTTCGTTGTTGGACACACTAAAAAATCAATCGTCCCAATCTTTCTTTTTTTTTTAAAAAAAAAAAGGCTTACTCCATAAATCAAATTGTTTCAGTGTTCTGCTAAATTGTGAGTTCATTGTTGCAAGCAAACTTTTTTTTTTACAAAGTACGTAAATCCGTACTAATACATTTTTTTTAGTATTAATGAAATACTTTAAAAGAGAGAGAGAGTAATTATTGTTCAAATATAAACATACTACACGTATTTTTAGATGTATCATTTACTTACGCTGTCCTATCACGTCTTACAACTCTTTTTTTTCTTTTTTCTCCTCTCGTCAAACCATATTTTTTATTACCTTGCCCCGTCTCTTTCTCCCTCAACAACTTTTATTTTACCATTGTTACTTTTAGGTAGAGAAAACTATTATTTGTCTGTTTTTTAGTGCGGAGGGAGAGACAGCCTACGTGCTGTAAGTTAGCTGCTTTTTTTTAGATTTTGCCTTCCATTTATTTTACAATTTTACACCCTTTTTTTCTCACTAAAGTTTAGTTAGTTTTCTTTGAAGATGACATAATCAGCTGCCGCGAAACTATCTTTTTGAGGAGTGAGCTGTGTATGAGAAAGTGGCAAATCTTGTTAGTTTCTGTTGTTCAATTAATTATCTTTTTTTGGAGGGAGAACGCAATGTAGAGTTTATAGAGTTTTTTTTAGAGTGTAAGAACTTTTTAAAAGAAAAAACTGGAGAGTATAGCTAGTTAAGTAGTAACTGTGTATAGATGCAACTATTTGTACGAGTGCCTGCCTGTCTGGTCTTGTTTTAACGGAAGGATGGATACCAATTTATTAAGAGTACCTTTATTTTTTTGAGAGCGAGAGTGATCTTGAGTGATCTATAAAGCCGTACATTTTTAAAGATGAATAAAAATTTATATAGCATTACGGTAAAGAAAAATACTTCAGAGTGTAGTCAGTGCGCCGAAGAGTTAACTAAATTATCAAGTCTGTAGCTAAATTTTAAAAAAGAAGTTATGTAGGTCACTCAATATTATTATTTTTTCGACGAACTATAACTTGAGATACTTTACCGTTCCTCTTATTTAACTATTAATGACTGGTAGTTGAGCATGTTGGAAGTGATCGAGTAAAAAAGATAAGAAAAGTAAAATTGTGTCTACATTTTGTCCAAGAAAAGAAGAGTTTTTTTTAACAAAAAGGACTTTACAAAGAAATTTACACTTGGAAAGGAGAAAAATGCGGTACTTTAAAAAAAACAAAATTTTTTTTTGTGAAAAAGGAAGTGTTTTGGAAATTTGGAAGTGTGTGTAACTTTTTGAAAAGAATATTTTATTATATTCAGGTGTACATGTTTTAAGAAAACACTAAAAAATGCTAGTTGTCTATAATTACGTAGGAAAAATGAAAAATGTATGTTTAGTAGTGGTAAACTAGCGAGTTGAGTAGTGTCAGCTGACTACTTCTCTAGAAAAATGATTACTCAATAGAACGATATATATAAATAAATAAATAGTGGTTTGTCACAACTGCAATTATAGTAACTTGGAGACTTTTACACACTAGATTTTATCCGTAAAATATATAAATGCATATGAATAATAATTATTTTTGTTTTTTATTATGTTTTCTTAAATTACTTGTAGCTGTCCGAGAGCAAAGCTTTCTGTGCACTTAAATACACTGTGCGTATATATATTATATATTTCACCCTGCTTCTTCACATTTATTTTCCAATCTTTCTTGTTTTATCTTTTTATAAGTCATCACTATCCACATACAAGTTCAGTGCTGAAAGATGATGAATGTGTCTTTGTTCTAAAAACACCACCACGGTCCGTTTTAATGTATTTTATTTTTAGATAGAGAACCAAGAAAAATATATTTCTTTTTCGTGTACAAATGGGAGTTTATACTTTGTGGATATAGATACGATTGGCTACAGTGATTTACCAAAACGTTACACGAATGGTCTCCCTGCTAATAATGACTTATTCTTAGAGTAAGGTTGAATTAGTGTGTACTTGTCTAGAGTAAACAAAAATCACTCCCATTATATGGTGCAATTATATTTTTAATGCTGTACTAGGTCAACAGTTTTTTATATTGAAAACTTGTAATTTGTCTTTTTTTCATTTACATCCTATAATAGAAAGGTTACAGCGGCAATCAGCTCTGTTCATTTTTTATAATTTACACAAAATTTTTGCTTTCTACTCGTAATTGTTGAATTATGACTTGGTGGCGACTAAAATAAAAAGGTATGCGGTGACGATGATGTGTTTTGTTTCAGTGAATAAAAAAGTTTTCTGTGATTTGAACATTAAAAGCGAATTCTCATTTATGAAGCAACTTTATTTAACCTGGAAATTTTTTTTTGTATAATTATCCAGGCTGGCACACCACCATAAATCCTTGTCCAGCACAAAAAAAATATTACGATTAACGTGCTAATTATAAGTACAGCTGTGCACTTATCAAGCATATCACGTTGCATACAAATTTCTTAATTTACATGCTGATTGATAATTAGTGTAACAAGGAGAGCATTTTTTCCCGAGCATTTCTCGATATCACTTTGTGGATTGAATGCAGTTACAATTTTTATTGGTTTTTTTTTGCACTTTCAGGCAAACAGGCACACCACCTTTAATATTAACGGATTACTGGATCTTATTAAAATGAGCGAATTTTTTTTAGTTGAGTAAAACGAGAGGTGCTCTTTCGCCCAAAAGTGATTAATAAACTTGTC
>JAHZND010000458.1:0-20984 GCA_027744115.1 Acrocyrtus sp. NNG-2020
TGACCTTCCCTCCCTTTCCACGGCCAGACATGATGACGATTCACGTAAGTTAATTTAAAGCTCTCGAAACTATATTCCAAGTTCACGCAATCAAGGACAGAAGTCAAATGATATCAGCAACTGGGATTAACTGGTCTTATATATACCCAATTTCCGAGTTGAGTAGTTCTTCACTCAATTCAACACAACGTCACCACAACTAACTGGGATGGGAGTTCGAACCTATCCGAAATTTGAGAGCTGCACTTTGCTAATTGCACAAACAGGACGCATGTCAAATTTGCTGGTAAATCTGCACAGCTGAAGCTCGGTTTTCAAACTCAACTTTCAACTCCCCTTGTCCCTATATAAACTGGAACTACCAACACTGTTTTTGACATTCGTCTCTGCTAACTCGTTCAATCAACATCAACAACTTCAGAGCTTAGCATTACTGCGAAAAACTACCTAGAGCAACTAAAAAGAAGAAAGGCGCGTAGTTCATTCAAGTCTACTGCAATATGGTTTGTATTCTCCGTCTATCATTAGTCTTTATATTTCGTTTGTGCCGAATATGTAACGAAATTTTGCTTGCGTTACAAATGAGTAACTGAATGAAAGTGTATGAACATTTGCCGGATGTGGTTTAAAAGGTTTATTTTAAGATTTAGCCTTTAAAGTGTCCCGGTGATACGTAATTAAGTACATTTCATTTCAGCCCTGAAATTAATTATTTGCAAAAATGTCAACTTCGATTGCACTATCATTATCCAATTCTTTCGTCAACTCCGTTTTGTTTTCGCTTCGGTTCTTTAACTTTGACTTACTATTAGTTGCGGCGGATCTAAAAATTGTAAAGCAATAATTATCATTATATGCTGTACTTCCAACATAGGTAAAAGTGAATGATTAAAATTGTAAACTAACAGAATTTTATATAAATTGGAGTTCTGCATTTTCTGAATTTCTCCTACGAAGCGATCCACAATACGAAGCATGAAATGCCTGAAGGCAACGACAACAAACACAATAACAGTTATAACGGTAAATAAACTGGATCCAGCCGTAGGCCAAAAGATGTAGCAAATGTTCCCCAAGGTTAGCATCACGGCTTCCATAATTCCAATAACTGACTGAACAATCTGGTGAAAGAAGGCAAGGCGCTCCGCATCAGCTAGATCAATGTCACGTTGAGTTGCTCTCAGCAGACAAAGTGCTCCAGCGAACTGAGGACCTGCGATTAAAATTAACGTTAGCTCAGCAAGATATGAACCGACAACAAACTGCCGAAGTCGCTCCACATCCACCGATCCATCTGACTTGATGCTCTCAGCAGGCAAAGTGCTCCAGCGAACTGAGGACCTGCGATTAAAATTAACGTTAGCTCAGCAAGATATGAACCGACAACAAACTGCCGAAGTCGCTCCACATCCACCGATCCATCTGACTTGAATTGAAAAGGAGAAAAGCTTGGAAGTTTTATGGGAAGTTTTGTAACAGTAAAATTCTGAAGTGGTGTGCCCAAGTCCAACTGGGAGTCATATGCTGCTAAGTAAATTGTATTAAGCCAGAATGTCAAAATCAGCAGCATTCCAAGAAAAATGAAGACGACCAAAGTGTATGTCTAAGAAATTTTTAACGTCAAAATAATCTGTTGTAGCCTATAAGAATAGAGAAAACGGAACTTAATAATTTTAGCTTCAGCTCATTTACCAGAATAATCCCTCCAACAAAGGTTGCATGCCTACGTGCATCATCTAGAGCTTTCCCCATGCTTCTGGATAGATATGAACACTTTCTCTGCGTTTTTGTGACGAAATGTTTCCTTTGCTATTAAAACCTCAAATATTTGTATTTTATCGTTTAGTTTTTAAATATCCTGACAATTGATCCTGTAAAATATTGGTAATTAAATAACCCAAAAATACATACCAATGATGCAGATAATTTATTAGAGTCCGTTCTATTGCTTCAATAATCACAGTGATCAGTGGGAGCAGACATTAATTGATTAATACGTTATCCGTTCATATTCCCGTTTTCTATGAATTTATTACATGAAATTTCGGTCATATATGTGAAACGATTAAAACTGTTATTCAACAATCTAAAGGAGAAAAACTCAGGTCATGCTGCGAGTTTACATAGAAAAATCATAAAAAGTGCGAACAAATGCCCATTATAACATTTTAATTTACATCGAACTATAAAAATATAATGTGCTTCTTTGGTCTCTGGTGCGGAAATCCCAAATTAAACACATACAGTGTATTAGATAAGAATAATTGCAGCAGAAACATTTGTGTTTTTATGATGAACATTTAGGCAACTCCTATTTGTGAGTGACATGTCTTATGTCATTCTAGAATGGCTAGCAAGCAAACACCACAGAAATTCTTTAAATTCTTCGTTCGATGGATTCAAATTTACACCATGAAGATGTATGCAAGATTAAAGTGTTATATGCATATTATGGCATAAAGGTAGATTTTGTCCTCTAATTCTTAGTAAAATAGGTATATAAATAAAGTATGCAGCCAAAAAAAAGCCAGAAGTGTGTAAGTACATGCGTATTTGTGGTGTATGTTTTTAAATGCATATAAGTTTCAGTATGAATTCAGTATGAATGTGGGAAGTCTGACGGGTTCTATTAGTAAACTGCATTTTACTAATCGGGTCGGGCAAGCAATTATTTGTGATAGGCATTTCTACGAATATTTTTATACATTTTTATGTACCTATCCAAAAACATTAAACGCGGAGTTCATACCGCGTCTGTCATAATCATACTCGGTTGTATCGTAAAACTATTAATTTTATAATAAATACCTGGTAGTTAATAACTTCCAAATCGGCAACTTCAACTTTTATTTAACAATTAGAATCGATGCGAAAGGACAATGTCAAAATTACAAAATGTCTGTCTAGCTCTACACTACATATCTGCATAAATATGTATATAAATTTATATCGTCACACTATAAAGCGATGCATTGCATTATGTGCATTGTTTAACCTTCCAGGTAGTCAATATTCTATCCATAAATAAGGACGATGTCTTACAAATAAATTTATAAATTATAAGCTCATACAAAGTACAAAAACAATTACTTTTACAGAGAGACAGCGCATAGCATATCATAAAAATAAGGGTATGCATCGAGATCTACAGTTTAATCTACATCATAACTTGATGGAAATTACAAATTGTTTGAAACAATACAGAACATCTACTTCTATCTGTATCATAACTTATGGCATTTGAGACTTGACTTGCTACTTATGGTCCCTAATTAATTATGCACATTATAATCAGCGATAAACGATCAAGGCTACAATAATGAGCCGTGGTATATGTACAGTTAACTAGTCAAATAGAGTTATTGGTAACGGAATTAACGGAAATAATACCATAACAGATCCAAACTGTAATCACAGTCAAAAAATTATATTCGCTACCCACTAATATATCTGGCACGGTTTTCATGCGCATCTCTGTTATAGTTTTTTCTCGATTTCACCTTTTTACTTTTTTCCTTTTTGTCATCTTTCTTCTTGGAAGAAGCTGGTCCAGGACGCGGACGCTTTCTTGATGGAGACTGAGATGAACTTTCCGGATTTGGGCTTACAGTGATTGGCTGGAAAAGGGTGACATCAGTTCCAACTGGGGGAGGGACACTAAATGGAGTAAATAAATGAGAAATTAGGTGTGAATAGCTAATATGAATAGGTAACAATTAACTATGCATGTATTTTTTTAAAAAACATTTCTGGCAACTCTTACGTTATTCTTCTTCCTCGCCTTTGACCATGCCGTGTCTCATTATGGGTGCGTCTATGAGCGTCTTTTTCTGCAGCGGTGAATTGGGAGCCAGGACACTCTATGCAACTAAATAGTTCCTCCTCTACGTACTCGTCACTACTGTCTCTGTCTGACATGTTTATTTTGTGATTTTAATGGCCGCCTTTAAAAACAGTAAACACAAACTGATTAGAGTATTGTATGGAATTTTTCATAAGAAGTTTTTAAGTTCAGAGTTCTGACTCTTTGTGCAAAAAAATCATCATGAAAACACTCACCGTTGCTTTTTGGCAATACTACAAAACTACAACTCTTTTTTTGTATATAGTTCAGACAATCCACTTCCACTTAAGTACTTATTACTTATTATGGATTAGTTTAGTTTAATATCCACCATACATACATACAACTTTTTAGACATAGGTCACGAAATTTGTTACAAATTCACTTTCACACTACGCATTACACATCTGAAAATTTGAAGTTACTAACATTTAAGGTAAAAGACTAGTGGTCTGCTACTTTTGACTTACAGTGCAAATATGACACTCGATTACGACTGGTTATGAGGAGAATAAGTCTATAACAGCTAATAAAAACTACTAATCAAACAAGGAAAATCTTCATGTTGCATGTCCTACCCGAGCCAACAGTCAAAAAAATCTAAAGCCATAAAATTCTCCTTTCACATACACATTAAATGCATGCAACCACTTGCCGCCCCGGTATATCGGATATGTACCTACCTACATGCAGTAGATATCTGTTGCATATATTGTAGATAGGTGATAGTGATAGGTATGATAATAATATTGTACATTTCAGTCAGCATTTTTATATAACAAATATAAGATATACATATCTACCCACTTGGTGTTGGTAGTCGTGCAGCCATGAAATTCTGGTTCTGGATAAAATTTCCTGCTTCATTCCGTTTCCTTATTCTCTCTCAGCTCTAATCGTTCCTTCTTTCATAACATTTACAACATGCTTTGTAGATGCGAGGGCTTTCATGAGCTTAATCCAAGGCACATTTTACGAAAAACAAAGAATGTCAACGATGCAAGTAATGGGTAAAAGTTGTGTATCCTTTACTTATTTTTAGTAAGTCGTAAAAAGTTGAAGGAAAGGTACACTAGTTTACCTTGTTGCCTTCACTTCTCGGAATACCGAAAGGACATTCATAAAAAGAGTGACATATATGGACCACTCGACTCTTGTGGTGACAATTTTAAGCTTTTAAAGGGTCGATGTCGACGGCAGAGCAGGCCAACTGTAAGTACTTATGCACTGAAGATAGGTACTTCCACAAAACAAATGTGCTATTGTTGATTGTTTTGGTTTTAGACGCGCTACACGCTGCATGAATAAAATTGCTTTGTTGCTTTGCGGCTTGGTTTCGTGATTTCGTGATGTGCCTGCAACAAATGTAATATCCTACCAGATATGTAGACATGTAGATTCATATCGATGTACCTATCCAGATTTTGGAACTAGTCTCTTAGCCTCACTATTGATAATCCCCTGGACTCGCTTGTAATTGAATTAGATATTAAATTAGTGAGTCATGTACATACATATTGTACACGCAGTATGCTTATGAAAGGATGACTGATGTACTACTTGAGATATGTAGATTAATTGACAACGTGGTTTCTGTCATGCTGTATTGTAAAATAAAGTTAATTTTAGTCAACATGTTGGAAGCTGATTTTTTTAAAAATTACATTTTAGTTTTCAAGTAACTGAAAACGGAAGATCAACGGACCCTACACTCAGCTAACGAGCTAGCATTTTGAATACAGTTAAGCTATTTCAGAGTATGAAAATGGTACCAATCCCGCCAAAAAAGGCTTCTCGAAAAAATTTGTCAGTTTTAATTTTAGATGATGCATGATGAAGGAAGAATGTTTTAAAAGTGAATGAACAAGAATGTATAAAAATCTTATCTGCACAGGTTACGGGGTACGACGAGGTGCTATTTTGATTTTTCATAAACGATAAACATAAGCTTTAACACAATGGGCATTATTGCAAATAATTTCTCAATAGTTTTATAATTTATTGAGTATAAATAGTGCGATCATTTAATTCTTTAAAGCTACATTTAAGTACGAAATATAATCCTGCAAGTGTTTCGCGTCTTCCTACTAGTGACCACTAGTAAATTAATATAATAAATTAAATATCATCCTTATACAAAATATATTAATGCAAAATATGTATAATAAAATCGATAATTAAATCTTAGGGTACCATATTTTGAGGTATTTATATGTATTACACAGTAGGTATGCATCTACAAATTGCTTGTTTAAGTAAAACATAAAACAGGTTTACTTTAAATAGAAGTTATACAAATTTTTATGTCACTTGACTGGTAAGTGCCTATACCTATGCCTATATGTATCAAACCAAAACCCTTTTCAACTATTTTCCACAGAACACAAGTCATGGATAAGAGATTCTATTTTAATTAAATCAAAGATTCAATTACACTAATTATAATAATTAACGTGCTGCTGCTATTTACAGCGGCTTCTTGCTCCGAGTAAACTGTTAACAACTGTTAATTTAAAAGTATTCCCGCGTGTCAAACTACTTTAGTATCTATATCAGATCATAGCGTATTTTTAAAGAAAAACTGGCTTTTTTTAGTTTTCTTATACACATCAACTAACTACTCTAATATAAACTTTTTCGAGTTACAGTAAATGGAGTTGGTAGTGAGATTCAATTATTTGGAGAATGGTATGAGCACTGTTGAATTTTCAACTGATATTAGCAGTTTTATGGAGGATCAGAATAGTGAAAGTCAATTGGATTTATATGAATTATCCACCGTCATTTCTTAGTCTTGTCACATTTTCTGGCTCTTGGTAAACTCTAATTATTTTCCGTTTCTTTGGTTGAGGACTTGTTGGTGCTGCGCTTGAACGCAAACTTCTTCTTGGAGACTGCGACGCACTTTGACGAGTTCTGGACCTGGAGGCAGATGACGTAGCATTATTATTTCTTGATGTGACATCAACAGGGTCGAAAATTGATGCGTTTGTCGGTGCAGGGGATAGCTGCTGCCTATAAAATAAAAATAAATTTAATAAATTCTTTTCTAGTCTTCTCATTGCCCAATTAAAATAATAAAATAGATCGATTTTTTACAAATAGATTTTCTACCTTCTTCTGGGTCTGCCTCTCTTCTTTTCATTCTTGTGCAGTTGCCTATGATTATCCCTTTCCGCTGCAGTGAACTCCTTACCAGGACAGTGTTTGCACTTGTAAATGATCTCTTCATCGCCACTGCCATCACCAGAGAGCTCCATGTCAGACATGATTAACTATTCAAATAACTTTAAAATATCAGATTTTTGGAATATGTTGCTTTTTATACGGTAAATATTTCTGTTAATTATTAGGTTGGAGTACTTGATCTAAATAAAATTCGGACTGGGAAGAACTGATCACTGATAAGTGGAGTCAATTTGCGTTCAATAAATAATTTTTTTCACATTAAATATTTGGAAAATGACTTCAAGATTTTATTTCGCTTCTTTTAGTCTAGGTATCTATTAAATACCCGCTGTCTAGCAGTCTACTACTGTACAGAGAATGAGTATGGCATAATAATGCTTATTTGATTTTACTTATTTTAAAGTTTTTCTAGTTACATATTGTGAAAACGTGAACACATTTTGCTATATAGCAATGCATAGAATATGTATGGCATGGCACTTTTTGAATTTTTTTTTCTTTTTTAGCTACTCAATATTGTAAAGTGAACACACATTTTAAGTTAACGAAAATTTTGTTTTAAAGAATCTGCATTTCAACTCCTCTTGTATGTTGTTCGTAAGAGCAAACTGCAGGACCCTATTCTACTTACTACATAACCCGTAACTCGTAAGTGGTCTCTTTCACATGTTAAACAACGGCCAACTTGCGTTTTACTTATAAATGAAATAAATGAAAAACTTGAGAGCTCGAATCAACAGGTTTTTGTATTATTTTCTACTCCATCGGATGCCAATGCTATGGCTAACAGGCCCAGCTACCAGAACCAGATTTATGTTGGTTTTAGCAAGAATCATCTATACCTACATACAAAATAAGTCTCATGTCTCATCTAAGTGCATAGGTACCACATTTTATTGCATAGAACATTTCATTTCACTGATTTCATACTCCAACTCCACCACATGTCGTTTCCCTCTTCAAAACTCTTCAGCACATCTTGAATCGCTTAAGCTTTGCTTACACAAGCCTCTACCTCTACAAATGCCTTTTAATTATTTTGTAGGTCGACAGAGCAACTTGAATAGAACAGAGTCATTGCATTGCCAGAGTGATTTTTTATTTCATTCCCTTCTTACCACAGGCACATGTTCCCAATTCCCTCCCCATACATTTTTCTCAAGCAACAGAAGAGGAAGCGCGAGGACTGCTTATTTTATGGAGAAGAACAAGAATGATTATGATTGATTGTAAAGCAACTATACTGTAGCCCCAATTTGAGGTTACATGCTCCATACCATACCCATCGGAGCAGAAATGTTTACAGCTTACTACAAATATGCTTCAACAAAGCTTAAATCAATATTATTATATTTGCTACCACCTTCGATAATATCTTAAAAGCAGGACAAAACACACATTTACCTAATGAATTGGATGCAACTATCGATTTCAATAGAGAAGAGCAGGCCGCAAGATTTACAAATGAATGACTAGGTAAAAATAAAAATTGAGCTTTCTATATGGAAGTATGTACAACAGAACATCGAAAGCAGAGCTCCAAACTTAGGTAATTCACACAGATTTTGAGCACATGCTCATAAACTACGAATTATATTACCTACTTGTTGCTCATATGAATTCGGAAAAACTGTATGCATAATGAAACAACTTTCTGGTTCACTGGTAAATCAAGGTCTTTATCTTTTACCCAAAACAAATTAGTAAGGAATTCTGACAGAAATAGAACTAGAAAAATGAATTTTCAAAAATGTAATATAATAAGAGTCATTCATCACAAAAGGACAAAAGTTCCGATACAATAAAATTCTTTATTATAAAGTTTCTTTCACTAAACAATTATTCATTACATAACGGGCATATCTGACAATTACATAGTTGGTGTTACAAAAACCTATCAAAACTTTTAATATTCATAGCTGCTTTAGTAAATGTCGTAAAGACTAACAAATCTAAAGTACATACCTAATATATAATAAACACATATTATCTACTTAGATCCGTACATAGTATGCATCTAAATCTTAACCCGTTGACATAGACTCTGTTGTATCTTGTATCTATAAATTAGTTGTTCATCTTTACATCTCAAATTCATGTACTGCAAGAAAATTGTCTGAACGCAAAAAATCAATGTTATTCTTAGTGTTGGTATTAAGTTGTAGTTGATATTAGACAAATTATTTATATTACAAACTGATTAACCTATGTCGGACATGAATAAAACTTTCTAAGTTCCTGCGTCAAAAAATCCGAATAACACTTGAAGTTACAGATCTGTCATCCATCTATCTATACTCTTCATCTTCCAATCCAATAACAATACATAATATCAATATCATTATTATTGACTGATTTATTTTTCTTGTAAATGGATATGAGTGAGTGAGGAAAACTAAAAAAAAATATGTATCTATCACTGGACTGGAATAATTGTAAATACAGTACAGTATGCTAAGCGCTTCACTCTTTAATGGCAGTGAAAATAACTACGTAATCTATTAAATAATTTTGGATACGTCTACTTAAGTTTTAAAGCAGTAATGTTTCATATTAAAGCTCCCAATTAACTTAAAGTTTAACAAAAAGTCAAATTAAAATATTTTTTTGAGTATATGAAATATTTCCACTATTTTTGGCAGCATTATTTGAAATATTATAAATCACAATGTTCCACCAAAATCAATTTTAAACTATATAGGACTCAACTGAAGTAAAAAAATGCTATCAATATTAACCAGGTCATTCACAAAAATCAAAATTTCCAAAAACAACAGTACGGGGAACTAGTGCCGATCCTACCTCCCACCTTGTTCATTGAATAACATTTAGTTCCATTGAACTTTACGACTTCTTCGCAAGCACGAAGACATTAAACATGTTAGAAAATTTGAAACATTAGAAATAGAATCTACATGTATTATACAATAAAGTCTTACTAAATTCATAAATTGATGAATCAAAGTACATGAACGTCTTCTAGTCTTCTAGCACATTATGTAATATGTTGTATAAACGACGTAATGAGTGAGTACACTTAAACTTAAATTATTAAACTGACCTACGATTGTTTTGATGTATTACGCTCCATTATGTTTTGTAGGTTTCACACTTCTATCATATCTCTTTCTTGATACAATTTTTTTCCTGCCCTTTTTTTCTTTTTGAGATTCCTTGTTCCTCTGAGATCTATCCCTTCTTGGTCTTGGTGGGCTGTCAGCCTCATCTGCTGGAGCTGGAGGGGATGGATTTGTAATTGGTTCAAATAGTGTGACATCTGTTACATCAGTAGCCGCTGGGGAAGGAGCTCTACATAGAATAATTGCACGACAAAACAAAAATTAAAAACGCAAAACACAATTAAAGGCTTGTTAATACTACCTACAATCTACATCTTTCTAAAATTAATTGGAGACACTGCTTGACCTGACATCAAATAAGCCATTTGAGAAACAAAAGAAAAGAAAAAAAAGCACCTTAGTCGCCTTCTTCTCTCGGTACCTTCCTTGTGCCTTCGTGGTGGTCGTTCACCTCTGTCACGGTGGAACTTCCTATGCTGGTCCAGCTCAGGTCGTGTATAGTTCCCTGACTTGCAAATCGTGCATCTATAAACCTTCTCCACTCCATGGTTCCCTCCATCATCGCTTAATTCGCTTAATTCACTATTAACACTTTCTGCCATCCTTTTCAGTTTTATTACTTCAGATTAGAAGTCCTGAGTAGTGACTAGTGAATGGGTGTAGCTTTCTGACCTTTGCGACAGGTGACTAACGTAAACGTAATGAGTTGTCCAAGGAGCCTGATTGAAATTGAAACAACGACAATCCATCAGCAACAGAAATCTTAGCCTAAAATCAATATAGATTATTGAAATATTGACAATAATTAAGAAATTTACCTTTTGAATCCTTTGATTCACCAGGCGCGTTCTTCTGAAACTTTTTACTGTTTACCAATAAAAAACAAACAATTATTATTATTTAGTAAAACACGCATAGCTTCCAGATAGCAGTCCTTCCTCCTCCTCCTGAGCAAGAACCAAGAAACTATGAAACTAGAACTTCCGTAACTACCTGTTATAATAATATCTCCACAGTTTAACTCGCCAACGCCATTTCTTCTTATTTAGCCGTTGTATCCGTAGCCCGTTCTACTATTGAGAGCATGCAACTTTAACGCCACAAAAACCTAAAAATGTTTGTCATCATCACATTCCACTTCCACGACTTGGTGACTGCCTGACTGGATGGAATTTGGAAACAATCCTCATCCTCCTTTTACTGCACTGCTTGTCTGAGCTGCGACTGTCTGCGCCTGAGCCTATCACAATCACCACTGTTTACGGTTTTGTAAGGGTCCCAAAGTCCCATCCAATTTCCAATTCACCTCACCTCGACACTCGAGCCAAAACAAGACAAGATAAGTCGTCGTGCATTGCATATTATTCCAACAAGTTGCAATTTTAGCATACTTATGGCTAGACTGTCAGCCTGTCCCGTTCCATGTCTAGAAATGAGATTCCCTCTCAAAATTGCTGTACACATGAGAGGATTGGATTAGTGCTTATCATCATCGGAAACAAGCACTTGTTACAATTACATTACGTACTCTGCTAGAGAGGTTCGATCTCGATTCAATTCAATATACCAGTCTGTAGTGTGTGTGCTGCTGCACTGCATACTGCATCTTATCTTCAGCTTTTCCTTCCTTTCCTCATACATGTGAATTATTAAACCACCACCTAAAAAAGCAAACAAGCATCTTCACCGCTCTATAAGTTCATCTCTGCATGTAAAAATGAGAGAGTACATTAGTAGAGGATGAACATGAGCAAACTGGAATGGAACAAAGAGAAGATAAAAAATCAGCCAATTTTAGAATCCTTCTCATTTGTTTTTCCTTGACTAAAAACTGTACTGCACTATTGTACGTTCCATCATGACATTCCAAGTCTAATTTTGCCCTTGCTACTACTCCATTCAATGTATATCATGAATCATAATACATCTTGAACCGTTGAAATGTCAGTGAACAAAGTCTCCCGATCTCGGAGACAAAGAGAAAAGGCATAATATTGCGTACCTAATTACTAATTACCTAGTAAAAGTTTTGTATGCTTCTTGTTGTATTATTATTTCTTTGTATTTCTATTAAAATTACACCTGAAAATTTAAGAGGTATTTCGCCATACGTATCAATATACATTCATATTAAGTAATTTCTTGTCTATTTCGTAGATTTTTCTTACCGAATTTGGTCTGATAATCGAGTGGATAGCTTAAAATGTGGCAGAGTCTCTCGCTTAGCATTATTCAGTGAGCCCAAAATGTTTGATCATGATGATCATCATCATCGCGCTAAGCGGATATGAATTATTCATCGTAGCATATCTAATGGAAGCTTCTACCTGCGACCGAATCTTATTACTATTATCAACATTATTCCATTAATGGAGAATGTAGGAAACTTATGCCCACAAATAAATTAGACTCTGCTCCATTTTGCTAAACGCTTCATTGGTTCCATAGACTCATCTCATCTTAATGATCTTATTTTTAATAGTGCTTGCATTCGCTTTCTTTGTAACCCTGTCAGAGTCAATTTTGCTTTTATTCATGGCTGCCCACTTTCCATGTGTCTAGTTGGAGAGTAACCGAAATTATTTTCACGAATTTTCATTCATTTTATTTTGGGTGTACTCTACAAACAGGGTTAGAAATATGAAGAAAATCAAGTGTCCATATTTTGTCACATTTATCAGAATTCTTTCGGCTTGTTTTCTGATTCCATTTCGAATATGTACCAATACAAAAGCAGAGGAAGGAGAACGAACTTTTCTGACTTCGTGCAAATCGAGAAAGGTATAAAGAGTTTAGGCTGAGGAGCAAAAACATTTTTATAATTATCGTCTTTTACCGGGATATGACCGACATATCTAAAAAAAATATTTTATATGTAAAATTTTGTATAAATATTTTCGTATGTGCTTCTAGATTACATCCTTTCTAATAAACTTCTTACTTCTGGCTTCAAATTTTATATGGACATTGTTTTCATTTTCAATCTACCTCGGCAAAAAGTACAACATTGCTGCAGTCTTTTATGTTGTGGCAATTGTCAGTGCGGTTTGTGGAATGATTTCCCTGCAGTATATTTTCTGGGTTAAACCGGAAGGAATTCTCAGGTTTTTGGAGTTGACAAGTGTCATGTCATCTTCACAGGCTGCCAAGAGGGCCAAGAGGCAAAGATTTTTGGTAAGTCTATCTGGTTTAATCCATTCGACAGAAATAATAAATAACAAGACTAATGTTAAAAAATTGACCATATCAAATTTGTGCAGATGGCTTTGATTTGCGTCGGCTTTTTAATTGTGGTTTCCTTCCAAGCGTACTTCACTCACACATCGGGAGCATATAGCGAACAATTTCATCAATTTTTCCGAAAACCGATTTCCTCATTCTGTGAACTAATAGGCAGCTCCAACTGTACTCCACCCTCGAGTCACGATCAAGATCTCCAATATCTCCTGATTCATACCCTTTTCATAATAATGTACTCCACAATGCTCTATTCCTTCTGTTTTGTTACATTGTTTATGATGGTGCTAGCACCTGTCATTTAAGAACTTTACAGAAAATTTCGTTGTTAAAGACATCCAAAATACACCCGGAAATGCCTGCAAGGTTAACATTCACCTATCATAAAACTATAAAACAAAAATTAAATCAATTGTAATGTAAGCTAAACT
The DNA here is from genome assembly GCA_027744115.1 of Acrocyrtus sp. NNG-2020. Classification (NCBI taxonomy): domain Eukaryota; kingdom Metazoa; phylum Arthropoda; class Collembola; order Entomobryomorpha; family Entomobryidae; genus Acrocyrtus; species Acrocyrtus sp. NNG-2020. The sequence continues at coordinate 13,782 of JAHZND010000458.1, forward strand.
AGTTTGACAGTTTGAGATTGAATGTATTTAATTTTTAACTGAAGATTATAGAACAGTACCTCTTTTTGAAGGAAGTGACGGTCACTGCAAGATCCAAGTTTGGATCTTTCATTTTATTTTACTACATCGCAGCATTATCATTTATTGCGGAGATGCCGCCAATGCTGTTAAATCATGATTTCCCAAGAGCGCTTCTCCTATCCATGCACGTGATTTGGGAATGGACTACGTTGACTCTTGCAGTTAAATCTCAATCAAAGGTAAAAAAAATAAATAATGTTAGCCATTCATAAAATAATATTTTTTTATTGAATAAATTTAAAGTTTGCAGCTAGACCAATGTCTCAGAAGCTGTATAATGCAATACCAACTGGAGAGAGATATCGAATATTCCACAAAGGAGAGAGTGAAATTACTTTCTATACTGCATGATCTGGACAAGGAGCCAGTTGGACTTTCATGTTCATTTTTTACCCTCACGAGAAACTTTCTCACCACCGTACATACCTACAATTTTCAAGTTGCCAACTTGTCATTTAAAAAGTCTTTGATGTGATGAGTTGTTCTGCCATGTTGAAATGAAAATATTTTTTTCCAGACTCTGGGCATAGCAGTCAGCTACAGCATAATCGCCTTTCAGATGACAGAACAAAAATAAACTGACTGAATCTATCATGCATCTACCTCAACCAAGTCAATTTTAAAGTGATGGAAAATGAAACATCTCCATTTCTGGATAAGGGTACCTAATTTTATGATAATTGGTTATGAACCGCTTTAAAAATCCAGCGTTGAGGTCATAATAATTATTATACTGCGTCTTCGATTTTCCTACTTACCCTAGCCAAAAAGCCATTATGTATTCTAATGGGAATTCGGGACGAGTTAAATTTAGTTAAATAAATTTTAAAATAATGCTTACTTTCAGCTCTGACGGTGATGATAACTAATTGTAAATTGTAATTAGCCAATGCACTTTTTATACTGCTTGTTGTTGCCTCATTTGGCAGATAATATTTTTTCCCTTTCCTTGTTGATCTAAATGATGCTTATATATGCACAATTTTAGTACATTTTGCACTTTTTTTTACTATATGAAGAATTTTATGTAATGGGTGAGCAGTTTTGGAAAATGAATTTTTGTCATCTGTGAGCAATAATTTGCAATTTTTTTTTGCAAAAATGTCGTAATAGGTCAAGTGGTCATCTTGATAGGCGTCGAATGGCGAATAAAATGATGATTTTATTTTAGGGGTCAGAGCGAATACTTTTTGCTGTTTAAACTTTTTAATTAAAGCTGATGCTGGTACCCTCTGCTTTTGCGCTAAATACTTGTCCGCCTCCTCTTTTTAAAAAATATTATCTAACCTAAACAATTTTTAATTAATTGTAAAACAAGAAGGTCAACGTTTTTGTAATATTTTTAAAGAGAAAAAAAATGTTTATTGATGTGTTCGCTGTCAACACTCCACATTCCGCATCGTTAATTTTCCAGAAAAGTTCTATTTCAGTTTAATTTATCCGGCATGTATTCTGATTGATTACATTCAGCGAAGAAAATGAGTGAGGTGCAGCAGCGTCGTCAGCGTCATAAGCTTGTAAAAATAAAATGAATTTATGCAGCAAAAGTGACACATGAAATGCACATGTTTGGCCCTTTTGATAAAACTTGCAAATTTTTTTTTGAAAATTTGTTCGTTATCGTAAAATATCATCTTGTCACTATACTTACTTATTGTGCCTAGATGGATGGTTCAATGAACGTATTTTTTTCTGTCTCATTATTCTTGTGACTTTACCATGCTAATATATAGCTTCCTGAACAACAAGTGTAGCCATTTGGTCGTTCAACCTGAAGTAATAAAATTTAAAATAAAGTAAGGCGCATATTAAAATCCTTTGATTAACCTTGATTTATGACGGCACTCAACGTTTTGCAATTTGTGGCTGATTAAAAAAGAAATCTAACTGCAGTTTTCACTTGTCTTCAAGACGCTTCCAGTGCATCTCGCACTTTTCAATTTCGTCCAGAGAGCCAGATTTGTGACTTCTCCACTTCTCTGTGAAAGTGTCCTGATATGACGTAGTCTTTAGAATTTGCTTTACAATAACGAGTGTAATAAATTTTCTAAAAATGTCATAAAATTTTATATTAGAGTTCACTTGCTGTACAAACGCGGACTTTTATTTTGGAAAACTTTTAGTCTGAGGATGGAGCAGGCATCTCGTATTAAGCTGTACTTAAGTATTATTTGCGTTTACCTGGCGATCATTGTGTGCGCTCAGTTCTTTATAATTTACAACTTAAAGAGGGGCACTGACAGCAATAAAGCTGGTCCGTTGTCGGCAGCGCCGATAACGACGCTGACAAACTTTGAAGGGAGGGAAGTTTCTATATGCGAATTTTACAAAGCTGAAGAATGCTGCGCTGCAGATCTGGAAGAGGATAAAACCAGTGTCGTAATTCATCAGTTGTGGAAAAGACAGGCGGGGAGATATGGGTACCTTAATAATGACACTTGTCCTCCAGGTACAGCGTAGTAAAGAGACTACAGTCATATAACACGCGAGGGCCGAAGAAATATTAAATTTAATTAAATAATTTTAGGGTGTTTCCCAAGAAGGAGACGAAGAATAAGTTATCAGGGAGGAAGACGTGAAGAGACAAGGGTGGTGGGAACCACGACAAGTACGACTACTCAACGCCCCGCTTCAGATTTTACGCGGTCACCGTATGCCAATACTGACAAAGGGCACACCGGAGGAGGCGGTTACCCTGGACAATATGGCCAAGCTGGTGCAGCAGGGGTCCCTGGAGGTGTAGGCCCTCCAGGACCTCCTGGTAAGATTATCTGGTTTAACTGAGCGCATTTTACTTGCCAGCCCAACTTGTCTCCAACTGCAGCTTAGTTTATAATTAATGTTAAATGCTGAATTTATGAACTTTTCATTAGGATGGCCTGGAGGTTCTGGAATGAGAGGCGATTCTGGTAAACCACTAGCATACCTATAAGAAATGTGAATATGCAAGTCCATAATGATGGAGGGCTTAATTGAAGTAAATGAAATATTTTCAGGTTCTCCCGGTGAGCCTGGAATGCCAGGTATTGATTTAAATTAGGTATCTGTAATTAATGATGTGAAATGTTAATGCAAACTTTTATACTCAAGGTGAACCAGGAATGCCTGGAGAACCTGGTATGCCTGGTAAGCATATACCTAAATAAACAAACTTACTCATAAAAATTATTTAGACTGATAAACTAATATTTAGTTCTGGATCCTCAATTTCGGAATGATGTTTTAAAAGGTGAACCAGGAATGCCTGGGGGACATGGAATGGCAGGAGGGTCAGGATGGCCTGGAGCAATGGGAATGGCCGGTATAAGCAGTACCAGCAATTAGCTAGTTTAAACTGTGGATTTAGGAAATTAAAATTACTGCATTTAATTTTACCAATTGTCTACTTGTTTTAAGGTGAACCGGGAATGCCGGGCCCACCTGGAATGCCAGGTAACACAATTAATCTGTTTTCAATATATCTATTAGCCACTTGGAATCATAATTAAGTATTAAATAATTTAAGCAGTTATTATTGATGCCAAGTTGGTATTATAAGCATTTTGCTGTATTATAATCAGGACCACCTGGGATGCCTGGAGGCGCTGGAATGCCAGGAGAGCGTGGAATGCCGGGTGGAGCNAAGTTGGTATTATAAGCATTTTGCTGTATTATAATCAGGACCACCTGGGATGCCTGGAGGCGCTGGAATGCCAGGAGAGCGTGGAATGCCGGGTGGAGCAGGGATGCCGGGCGGAGCAGGGATGCCAGGCGGAGCGGGGATGCCTGGTGGAATGGGAATGTCAGGTTAATTTTTACAGTTTTCTTAACGACTTAAAATGATATGATAAAATGATTGAAACTAGAAACTCAACCACTACTACAGCCGTGAAAAATAAGCTTACTTACCTATATAGGTTCCAGAGGTATGCCAGGAATGCCAGGGATGGCTGGAGCTCCTGGTCCTCAAGGTCCACCTGGACAAAGAGGTGTTACGGTAATCTATTATCGAGCGCATTTTTTAAGCTGGCAATTTCTAATCTTTTTTTTACATCTTTCGCTACTTACATAGGGCGTCGAAGGAGGAGGAATGAATAATTACCAGGTGGGCTTCAATACGAATAAATTTTGCACGCTTTCTTCTTCCTTCTTTACTCTTTATTCCTAATGTTACAATGTTACCTTTAATTAGTGACCTTCGTCATACTATGGAGGGTACAGCTACCCAGGGGGAGGTTATTACAGGTTATTATTATTACATAATTATGAGCAGCAACGAAATCATTACTACACCTAAACCTAAAGGCTTTCGATGTGCTACATGAACTAAGCTTGTTAAATAATCCTAAATGTAGAAATGAAGTTAACCAGAGGTCACGCATGAATGACTTTAGAAATAGGGGCAAAAGTTTCTTTTATGATTTTAGTAGATATTTAGAAGACAAAGTTTACTGTATTGTGCATGCGTAACATATTTTATTTTGTACACGTTACATTTGTACTAATTTTAGCGAAGATTATGCTGTTTGCTGGACAATGGTTGGTACCTTACTGCAGGAATGCTAGAAACGTTAATGTAAGAGACTATAAATATTTTACAAATCATAATCATATATATATTATCTATTGTATGACTAGGCATTTAAATATTGGGGCAAAATGAGACTGTCGTAAATAAAATATGTTTATAGGTAATTCACATATTACTGGACAATAAAGATAGCATGCTTTGTAATTGTAATCTAGTTTTTGCTATCTTGTCACATGTTCTTAAATGTTTTCCCATCAGATCTTTTCTCACAGCCATTTCTTTGCATAAAATATGAACAAAAATGCATACAAGGAGATCGCATCGCTATCCGCTGCCACGTTATTTTTAAAAGGTTTCCAGGCCTATAATAAATTATGATAATTAATTAGCAGTTGAAATAGATTAGAGTGTATTTACTTGTTCAATTATAAGCCTTTTAGTTCGTTAATTGACATCAAAATGACGGTCATTTAAGTAGACCGAGGCGTTTTCAATAATAAAATTTCAAAAAACAAAAAAAGCAGTTCACAAAAAAAGTTCTTGCGTTTTTGTATAATGTCTTTTGCATCAAACTTTCCTCCTGCGTTCACCTTTAGGGTAAGGACTAACAAAAAAAAACTTGCGAAATTACACTTTGCTTAAAAATGTTGTTTGTTGTGTAAAAATCTACTTTATTTATTTTAGCCACCTCCAGAACCAGAGTCACTAACCGACTTTGTTGAGTCCACCGGTATAAATGGGTTTCTAGTTGACGGAGTAAAGAAGCTTTACGAAGTGTCCAGCAAGCCTGAAAATCCCATCGAGTGGTTTCGTCTTTACTTCAAGCATCTTCTTTCGGAAATGAAGGAACAGGAAGTGGATGAGCAGGACGGAGACGGCGACGGTGGTGATGAAGGCTTAGGCTTACCTGACGTAGAGCAGTCTCTAAAAGATGAGCTGGCAGGAATTGAGCTAGCCCTGCTGGAAGTAGTAGAAGAGGAAACTCAAAACAACGCTATTATTTCCAAGCTGGAACATGAAGTAAAAGATTTGAGATCTACCACAGCTAAAAACTATTACTATGAGGACTTGCACAAATACAGCCATCTCCGAGATGACTACCACTACCGGATCCGACCTGATCCAAGTTACCAAGCTAGCAGAGGCGATCAACTTTTGAGTGATAATGAAAGCGGTGGGAGTGGAGGTGAAAGGCTGGAGGACCCAATTGTGGAACTTCCTCCTGACGACCCCAACAATCCTAACGAAGCGAATAACAGCGAGGACAAAGTTTATGACGACTATCCCAGCAAATACTTTGATAAAACGGATGTCAGAACCGGTAGTGGAGGAGGTGGTGACGGAGGAAGAGCCTAGTGAAGATCGGGATCGGGAATATGAGTATGACGGCAGCAGTGAAGAAGACGGAGAGTCGGAAGGATCTCGATCTCTCTCGGAGGAACAGTAGTAAACTCGCTATGCAAATCGGATAAACGTGGAACTTAATAAATACAATTAAAATGAATAATAATAAATAAATATTTTTTTAGTCATCTCCAGTTCAGAAGCAACAAAATGCTATTGAACTTAATTGTTGTCATTTGTTATAATACATACAATAATTATTACAGAAAAATGAACTGTCATAAATTGAAATCCTAAGCAAGCATTTCACTAGTCGAAAAGGATTTTTTAAAAAAATTATTACTGCATATTTATACGTGCTCTGTTCTAAAAAAATTTTTTTGTTGGTTTTGCATAATTTCCCTGAAAATTACTTCCAGACATTTTTTGCTCCAAGCATTACTTTATTAAATGTTTTCTGTCTTAATCCTCCATAACTGAGGCATGAGCCCAAGAAGGAGAGCTGTAATCTGTTTATGTCTGTGGCGAAAGAACAGTGATGTAATTTTTGTAAAATTTTTACCACATGTCTTCCCTTTGATAACCTCCATGACACGGCGCAACATTGCTCTAGCCATGCAGGTACATTGCATATTGAAACATTTAGCATAAAAAGAGCTGCGTATCGTCTTTAAAACTGCTTAATTCATGCCCTCATTCATAAATTCACAGAAACGCCATAGTTTTATATAGGAAACAAAGAACCTGACCTGAAGGGAGGATTGGTATTGGATTACTTTTGTACTTCCAGAGCCGGAAAGTAGATTTCCGTTGTAGCGTAATCAAGTAGGATAAAAGCTTTAATCGTAGAAAAGGTAGCAATTTAACGAAGTTGAAGTATTGGTAGTACCTATGTGGAATATGGATGTACGTAACAATTAACAACGCAATAAAATTCAGTAGGCCTGAACTGGTAGCGGTTACATTGCCAGCAGTCCCTTCCTGTGCGCTTGTAACCTCGCCTGTATGAGACTATCTTATCTTGTACGCTTTGTAACTCCTCGAACCGTATAATTGAGCTGATGTGGTAATAATATTTTTTGTTCAAAGGGAGCAATCAGAAAGGTCTGAATTGAATGCTATTTGCTATACCATAGGTAATGAAGGTGCTTTAGTTAGACAATCTTATCGACGATGGAGGAAGATAAAGCAGAAGATGAAAATAATTTAGTAACTATTTCCCAAACTCCGCCGAAGTGAATATTTGACATTTCTCTCTGTCCATTATG
>JAHZND010000459.1:0-15779 GCA_027744115.1 Acrocyrtus sp. NNG-2020
TTTCAACCCACCATAATGTAAAATGCTACATATTGGCAGACAAGAACAAGCCCTAACTAATTTTTGCCAAAACTGTTTTTGGGGCAGAGTCACAGCGGGGAAATCTGCTCAATTATAATAGCAAGTGAACAGTTGTTTTGTTTTTAGTATTCTGCCAACTAAACTCATCGCAGGGTATGCGCTTGCGGTATGATTTTATTGAGATATTTGATCAGTTAGTGGCTCGATTTTTTATGAAAAATGCTTAACTTCAACGCCCTTAATATTTCTTGCTAATTTAGTTCAATTAGCATACTCATAGATGCATTTTCCTTTTATTAATTGGTTGGCACATGTGAAAATTCTCTTCTTGTCGAGTACAGTTTCTGACACTGTTGGCGGTTTGCATAGTCCTTTATGCTTCCCAGCTTAAACGATAAAATGTGGAAACTGTATAATTCATTTATCGCTCTCCCCATCCATTATTACTATCATATCACAGAAGCCAATTTCGAGCAATGATTTGAATTCAGCAACATTTACAATACAATAAACTCCCAGTCGAACCCATGTCAATATAAAGATACATTTTTGAATTCTGTCTCCATTATTTTAGACGAGAGGCACTTTCTCTATCTACCTATTTAAGCTGCCTTTTTCAAGAAAGAGATGAATGTGAGCGTGAATAAGTCCAAATGGAGAATTGAAATGCACGTGGAGAAAAATTGTGGAGATGAAGATGAACTACCTTTTCTCCTCCATTCTTTCAATTTTTCTCTCTGCCCCACACACCAAAATACAGTGTTACCCAAGTTTGTGTTGTATTATAATGTGGATACTTACCAAAAATATATTTTTTTTTCACTTTTATTCCGTCGTGTGCATACTCCTCACAGAGGAGCAAGAGGAGCACATTAACATCACCAGTTTACTCATAGAAATGTAATGCAATGCCGCTCCTGAAACGTGTTCTGTAGAATGAATATGATAGAAAGTTGTGCTTCGCTTGTGTCTGCGACTACGAAAGAAAAAGGGAAATGGAAAATCCTGGGATTTCAATTGTGCTACTCCCAAGGGATATCCCACTGACTTGCCTTTTCCCTCCTTTTCTTCTATTTTTTTCGTCTACGCTTCTTCTTTCAGTCAGCAAGGGTAAAAAAATGTATTGAGAAGTGCACGTATGGCTTGTACATGGAGAGCACTAAAGCGGGCATGAATCCCATGCTCTTTACAGGAAAAAACATTCCAGGTTTTTTTTTGCATAAGTAAAGAAGTTTACTCTGTGAAAGGAAGGAAAACCGTTAAGTTCTAGTGTAATCTAGTAAAAGTACGGGAGACACGGGGCTTCTTTCTCCTTAAGTCGTTCCTTCCTTGTTTTCCTATTTTTCGAGCATGGAGTGCACAGCTCTATCTTTCTCCTTCTGAATCGAGCCTTACAAAGTTGCTCGTTTCCCTCTTTTATTATTTGCTTTCACAATCAACATCATGATCATCGTTCCGAGCACAACATCATTCACGATAGATTTCTTTCTATTGGTTTCCAATGGTATGGCTTGGAATATGCATGTTGAATTGAGGAAGTTGCTGTATCCCGGTTTTTTTACAGGCTGCTGGTGTATGAGTTATGTATATGCTTTACAAGTGTCTTCTCGCATTTTGATTGAACAAAAAGGAGAAAAATTGAGCACGCAAGAAATAATCAAAATTTGTGTTTGAAAAATGTAGCCGAAGTCCCAGACCATCATTTATATACATTTAGGGTATAGGTCGGGATATGAATTTCGACGGGTATGGGAAGAAGACCAAGACCATTTTTATTGTTTTTTTTTCAAGTTGTGTTGTTCTCTGTTGCTGCTGTGTTGCTCAACTTGGAAATATATTTTTTTGCTTCTGGCAGGTTACAGCATAAAACTTTGAGATTTTACTTTTTTACCAGAAAGGCCATTTCCCTGCTCGTTTGGGAGGGACAAAAAATATGGGATTGGATCGGAAAATGTCACTCAATCATAAACTTTTCCGTTGCGGCTGTTGCAGCCCATTTTTCATATAGGCACCAAAAGCAAAATGCAATTTTATGAATATTCGGATTTTCAGGGTGGTTCTCCTTTTAAGTGAATTCATGTTGCTGCCAATATCCCTTAAACAACTGTAATGGGGAATGTTGCTACTCTCTAGACTTTCCCCGCCGTTTCATGTCGCTTACGGAACCACATGGATAAAGCACTTGTCGCTCACATTGCATTGCAGAGGTTCACAGAATTTTCATTCAACTGTTTCAATTTGGAAGAATGAAAAATGAATCAGACGTCAGTTTTTACTTGGTGCTGCTTTCTCCAAATCAAATATCGCATCTACTAAATGCACGCGCTTCAGAGTTCATTCTCAGAAGAGTTTCCAGTGCATCTCCAATTTTCAATTATTAATGAAGAAAGTGTTTCCCCTACTGCATAAAATTTATTTTTATTTTCACTTACTAAATGCACTTAATTTTAAACTGCTACAGCTAACAATCACGCAATTACTTATTCAAATATATTGCATATAATCAGAAGAAAGTTTTTGGATGAAAATTTTCCCAGTGCTCACTCTCATTATGAGTACAGGAAAGTGAGCTGCGTGGTCCCACAAGCGCTCAAGAGCACATCCCGCTTTTTTCATTTTTCCTTCATCATTAACCTTTGTTGCTCGTTGAGCGGTATATTATGCATTCAGAAAGATTCACGCTTGAGAAGGATAGTTAGTACGCTCAAGAGCACATCACGCTTTTTTCATTTTTCCTTCATCATTAACCTTTGTTGCTCGTTGAGCGGTATATTATGCATTCAGAAAGATTCACGCTTGAGAAGGATAGTTAGTGACAATTCTACTTGACTCAAATTGAATGGAAAAGGTGAAGAGGAGCGTTTCTCGCCTTCGCCTCTCTCTATGCAAATAACAACACTTTATTTCATTCAGTGGGAAAAAATGGTGGAGTGAGCGGGGATGGGAAGAGTAAGTAAATGAAAAAAGTGTTGAAATGTCGAAGAAAACTTAGAAAAAAAAGTTTCAGCCTTTAGCTTAACAGTCCCAATGAGAGCATTTTATATTTTTTGAAAAGATTCACGCTTGAGAAGGATAGTTAGTGACAATTCTACTTGACTCAAATTGAATGGAAAAGGTGAAGAGGAGCGTTTCTCGCCTTCGCATCTCTCTATGCAAATAACAACACTTTATTTCATTCAGTGGGAAAAAATGGTGAAGGAGTAAGCGGGGATGAGAAGAGTAAGTAAATGAAAAAAGTGTTGAAATGTCGAAGAAAACTTAGAAAAAAAAGTTTCAGCCTTTAGCTTAACAGTCCCAATGAGAGCATTTTATATTTTTTGTTCATGCGGTTATTTACATATTAGTAATCCTAAAGATAAAAAGGGGCATCCACCTATTTGACGGTTTGCGACATAAAGCGGAGCAGAGAGCTCCAGTAAAAGGAAGAAAAATACTAGGGAAAATATTATATAAAAATGGAACTCGGCAGCTTGGTGATTCCTGTTTGCTACTGCTACTGCATTGTGCTTTTTGCCTGCACTTGGATAGGAGAAATGCGAAAATGTAATATTAAAGTTAGTCGAGTTCTTGGTAAAGAAAAGTAGTTTTGGTCGAGTTGAAGTAGTCTTCAAAATGTAGTTGGGTTTCATGGTGTAATATACATATTAAATTGGGCTGACGGGTTGGATATAAAAAAGGAGGGAAAAAGGGCCTTTACTGCCTATGGTTTACGCTAAAACGGTGTAGAGCTCTCTTCACATGATAAAATTATAATAGAAGTTTGAGCTAAAGAGCAACTATCATGCCATGTCACTAGTTACCAGTCACAAGTGGGCTGTAAACTTTTCCAGATAGCATGTCTTCATCATCATCCCATCCTCTGTACTCACCAGGAAGGCAAAAAAATAAAGTCTCCCAGATCTGGCTACATCATGTATGCGCTCCCTGATAGCAGTGCTGGAACAAGAGCGCCGCGCTAAAGAGTCACTGTAGTGGTTGAAAGAGCACTTTATACGGCAGAGATGAACGTATTTGAGCATCGGTGGCGGTTCCCGTATCCACATATAGCCTTCTGCTGTTTGCTACTTTGTCTATGGCCATATGCGCCATTCGCAGGCGTTATATGATAAAAGACTATATTAAAAGGGATTTTTGTAGGAAGAAAAAATATGAATGAATAGGAGTGTATTTAAAACAGTCGTATCATATATAAAGAATCACTTGAAGCGAAAAAGTGAGCCATAAATCCTAATTTATCATGCCATATACACTTGAGAGAGCACACCAGACGTTGAGTCGGAATATGTGATTACTTTTTAAAGTTAAGAGAGGGCGAACCGAAAGAGAAAAAAATAAGATCTATGCAGTCAACTTCCTAAACGGAATAATTTCACGGGAGGAATGTTAATTGTTATTTATTTTCAATGTGAGTTTGCAACAAAAATGAAACTGGAAGAGTGTATGGTGTAGCGTGTGTAGCGCAGCCACTCTTAATTACTTCCAAGGTTTTAAGTGGTTTCAAGTGCTGAAGACTTTTTTCTGTCTACTTTTTCCTCTAATTGTTTCAAATCATGTAGTGGTTTTCGGCTGCAGGAGGCATTTGCAGAATTTATTATTAGGAGTGTTCGTTAGTGGAAGATTCTCAGTTCCTGGAGGAGTAAATATCTACTGATGAAATTAGAAAACAAAATTATTTCCTCATTTTCTCGAGGAGCAGACTCTAAAGTCCAAATAGAGCTAAGTGAAAAAATGCTCTCGTTTCGCTGGCTCACAATTTTAACAATATGCACGTTAGATAAATTAAATAATCATCACATTCTTTAAATTGAAAAGTTGATTTCTGTTTGGTCGTTTGGTGCATAACAATATTATTATTTCCTATGAACTCATGCAATCCAAATATTGAAGTAATTGGCTGACTCATCATGCATCACTTACATGCAATTTTCTCGTTTTGCAGACCACAAGAGGAAATAGAGTGCAAAAATTCATTAGCTAAATATTTCCAAGTCCAAAATGTAAATTGCCATTGTCATTATGCTTGCTCTGCTCTCCACTGTCTACGAAAACTTAAAACTTGGAATAAGGTAGGCAGGTCGAACTGGGAAAATTTAACTATTAATTTTAAGGTAGACTCCTGAGGTATCTAATACAATGATAGTACTTTGTACCTTTAACGACAATTTTGAACTCTTCCTGTGGGTTATATGCAGCCAAGACGAAGATAACATGACTAAAGAATGGAATCTTTTTTCGTTTTTCATTTCTTTCTTTTATAATTTTCAGTGTTTTTCACATTCTTTTGGCATACATTTTTATTTCTTTTCTTAGAAATGATTTAGAGTTATATCTTTCACTGTGACCAAGTTTTATTCAAAAAAGCACAAAAAGGGACGCTCCGAATTTGCTCTCTCTCCCTCTGAGCAATGAATTTTTACTCTTACGAAAGTTTCTGCGGACGAGAAATGGCATTCTGTATATGAGACAGCCAACTATTTATGGGGATAAAAGGAAAAGGCGGAGTAAGTCATTCACAACTCCACTGCACATGAACGAAAAGAATGGGAGCTGTAGGTAACCAACCAGCACAGTTGTAGCATACGAATGCTGCAGGTATTAATAGCCCACCATCATGGCTTGTTACTGTCTCAGGAAACAACTTGGCGAAAAGTTTCTGCTGACTGCAATTTTGATTTGATAAAAATGGCGACAATTCTTAGAATACCCGCTTTAGCTACCTATAAAGCAACTTGAATCACATCGTTGCGTACATTTAATTTAGCCATGGACTTAATTAGCACGTCAACAACCGTCATCAAATTGTTTTTGGCTTTCCCATGCGTCAACTCCTTAAATGTAAAGGAAATGTCTACCTTGTCATATGAAATTAACTCCTTTCTCTGTTTTCAATCAGCTTTGTTGCCTTTCAGCAAAACCAAAAACCACACAACACGAGTGATCCTTCAGCCTTAGATTTTTCGCCTTCATTTAAAATTCGCAAAGACATTTCCTGATTATACGCTGCCACTTTCCTCGTGGAAATAGAAATGTGAGTGAGCGAGTACATGTGCCATGTGCCCCGAAAACGCGGAGAATTGTGTCATCACCACGCACGGGAATGGCAATAACATCAACATCAAAAGGAAAAAGGAAAGAAGCAATAAATGAGTATGTGAAAGAAACCGTCTTCTTTCCCTTCCTTTTCCTTGTTGCAAAATGCATATCAACGGAAACGTAAAAGTAAGGCCGGAAAGAAAGAGAAAATCTCATTTGCTTTGTGGCTCCTCTGTTCTGTAGTTACATAGCCTAACTCTCACCGGAGCAAAGACCTGCCCTTATTACCCAAGACATTTCAATCGAATGCCAACTTCAGGTTCAGATTTAATGCAGTCATCACCCAGGAATGTGTACCATATCCAGTTACCTACTTATCATATAAGACTCATAATCATACAATATAATTCTTCATGATTTCATCTTGGGAAAATAAAATCTCATTCTATTTGTGCTTGATATGTCTTTCACAACAAAATTTCGGAGAATGCGAATGTGGGGCTCCGTCATAAAATAAATAAAAGAAATGAAGAAAAAAATAGACGTATGTACCTGGTGTATTCCGTTTCTTTTGAATGCTCAAAACTTATATTATTATGACTGTCATCGTGCATTAAACCTTTCAACTTTTGCTTTCCCTTTATCCGACAGAACAAAAACGTCAACGTTTCACTGTACACTGTTCAAGTGAGCGTCTTGTGTGTGTACACAAAGTCAAGGAATTACATTTCCAAGTTGGAGACTGTGAAGCAGCCAAAATGAAGTGACTGTTTCTACGAAAAAAACCTATTCATATCGTATACCATCTGCAGGTTTCATTTTCATTTTTTTATTTTTTTGAAAGTCTATTCAGTATGCCGACTACCACCCCTTTCCGGCCCAGTCTTCAAGTTTCACAGTATGAGTATTCATAAAGTGTGCTGGGGTTGGAGGAGACGAGGAAGAATTCATAATTTAAATGTGGCCCATTATGCCTCCACTTTGCGTCTTTTTTCATCTTTTCAGAAGCATTTTTACCTAACTGTTAACAGTTGACCGAACTTCACTGGGAAATATTTTTACGGTTCTTTCTGAAAGTCGTCTCGAGTGCTTACTGCTTAGTCCTTGCTTTTTGCTTTCTTTCCCTACTCGCTCATCGCTACTCTCTCGCATCGCTAAAGCTAACGCTGGCAAAGAGAATCTTATTTTTAAATAATAAAAAAGACTCGGAAAAACAACTTTCTCACTTTTTCTCATTTCCCTTCCCGTTTCTCCATTCCCCACTTAAGTCAAAACTGGGGAAGTCATAGACCTCCTAGAATTACTTGTTGTGTTAATGCGGTTTTTACGTATTCCCTGATGAAATTCAGCTCGGTACATACAAACGATGCGCTGCTTAAGGTGCAAGGATGCTTCTTTTATATTAATATAGCTCGTCTTCGTGTTGTCAGTGTAATTTTATAGCGAAGAGTATATACCTACCAACCGCTACTATTTTAAATACGGAAGCAGTTTCTCCTTTCAAGATGCCATTGTCGGCTTCAGACTCGTTATTCTGTTAAAAATTCTTCGTGCTAACTTTTGGAGAAATTGTTCCCATAAAAGTAATGATGACGGGGGAGGGAAAAAACTTTTTTTTTGAAATGTCTATGGCTGAAATAATTTGCGCTCACAGTCCCAGCTTTATTTTAGAGTAAGTGTTATGATGTGGAAATTGCAATGAATACCTCCTTTTCAGTATTTCTTTGAGCAGCTCCCATTAATTATTGTACTTTACCAACTACACGCTAGCCCACCATACCGCCAGGTTTTGTGCTGGGCAAGCATAAAAACTATTCTGTAGTTAATTGCTACAAACGCATAATAGGAAAACGCACCTGCCTACAAACGCAAAATACGAATCGATCCTGCGTAGTACCGAACACTTCAATAAAGAAGAAGCGGAATTTTGCAGTACTAGTCGAAGTGGTGATAAGTACAGCCACTCTTGAAACTGAAAATGAACACACCTGAATTAGCTCACACAATAGTGCGTAATTGTTGTCAGTATTGTCATAAATTGTGACGATTGCTCAAAAAGAATACTTTGTACGTGTTGCGTCAATCCATATCCACAGCTTTGGGCTTATTATACCCCAGAACGGGGAATAAAGGAAGTAACACTTAAAAAACTTCTTTTCTCTTTTGTGAAACCAAATCCATTATGTATCTGGAATCCTGGAGAAGAGCTCAAGATTTCAGTAAAAAAAGAACTTCAAGCACATTGCAGCATTTCACAGTTTTGTTGAGCAGGCCATTATCACCCCATCGCACAGCAATTTTGGGGAAAGTTAGCAACTACGAAACAAATTTTCAAAACTGCAACAACCACCGCAACCGCTCTCCGAAAAAGTTTTAATGCAAGTGTGGGTTACGGTATAATATGAAGCAGTAAATCACACCTGACTTTGGACGACCCTCTTTTCCTTTCCTTTTTTCATGTTTCAGGCACGCTCGTTTTAAGCATTCTGTGCCTGTTTGAAAGCTTACCCTTCAACGAGGAGATCCACTAAAATGCAATAAGTATGTAATAGAAAAATGACGCTTTCTCATTTTGAATGCAAAGAGCCCAATTTTTGATAGGGACAAACTGTTCATAAAAATGAAACTCTGCTCCCCTTGCACAATTTTTAGAAGAAAAGTCACCTTCAACTGTTTTTATAGAAAACATAAATTATATGCATGCGAGGGATATAGATCAGAGAAAGTGGACGGTTGATATTATTATGACAATTTTTCCACAAAGGAATGACTAAGAACATGAATTAACGGCCATTTTAAACTTTACTGAAGTTAAGTATGTTGTAGTATAAAAAAACTTTCAGTAATAGCATTTTCATTCACCTTTTTTTCAGCAAGGAGAACGACAGATTTTCACAAGTTGAACCAATTGCATAGCTCAGCTCAGGAGTAGTTTAATGAGTGTTTGTGCAATTCGCTGAACAAATTGGCATGAAGCCGCAGTCGTATGAAATCTTTTAGTTTACTGTTTCTATTAAGAAAAATCTTTCATGTACGTGTGAATGATTTCCATTCATTAAAGTAAAGTTATAGGTTTATCTTTTTGCACTAGGACAAAATGCCGTTATATCGCTGAATTAGGTTTAATATGCAGCACAGAATAACAGAATGGTTACACATTTCCAAATCTGAGTGTTATCCGAGCTTGGAACAGCCCTTTCTAACCAGATCCTCGATAGTATAGTGGCAAGTATCCCCGCCTGTCACGCGGGAGACCGGTGTTCAATTCCCCGTCGGGGAGATCCTATTTTGCATAATTTAATTTGCCACTCTCACATTAGTTAGCACAGTAATACTTGTTGGCTGTGGTAAGCACAAGAATAGTATTTTTTATATACATTTTATTTTTTAATTTGCTAGCGAAGCAGACTTGATCGATGGTTCTTTAATTTTTTATTCTAAAATTAGAAGAGGATAGGACCACCACGTTCATTCATTATTATTAACATGCTCTTTGCAAAAATTGAATCTATCATTTCAATTTCAATTCATCAATTGAGCTCAAAAAGTTCGTACTTCTAGGCGCATTTATGAATGCATGAATTATTAACTTACTTTCTCTCTATTTTTCCATAAAGGTCTATTTTTAACTACATTGGCTGTATTACGAAATCTAATAGAAATGGAATGAAGAAATTTTCAAGTAAATACCATGCCTAATAATGGAATTGTAATTTAGTGTGAACAAACTTTCACAAAACATCATTATAAATATTTGCAAAACCATAAAAATGTTGGAACGTGTAAAGCTGAAAACATAAATCATCTTCCAATGAAATCTATGCGATTGAATCATGAAAACGTATCCTTCCAGTAAAGTATATTTTCTATTTTATTATTTTTAAATTTATCCTCTGATCAAATCGACTAGATCTACGACCTACATCAATAGTAATATAGCAACTTTGCAAAGAAATGTTTTGGTTGATTCTTGTAAAAGAACGCAAACTAGCTCATAGTTATAAAGCTGTCATATCCTATAAAGGACTTGCTTAAGAGCTACTTTGCACTTTTTCAGCTTGTGCGTTACTGTTGCTGGTGGTTTCAATGGAGTTTTTTTTTACGGAATTGGACTTGGTATTTGGCAAGCTTATGAGAAACGAATGAATTGATTCATATTCATGCTTGTGCAAATGCTGACGTTGATGGTCCTTGGAAATGATGCAATTCAGTGTCTCGCTAATTTATACAATGCTGCCAGTCTGGTATGCTAATTGCAATTACATTTTTTAACGCTTGGTATTAATTTATAACATTGAATTTTTTACTCTTCATTTAGGTATTCCTCACCAAAATTATCAGAATTACCATCACCAGCAGAATAAAACGCATACCCATTTGCTCTACTACTCTTCATATATGTACCTACTTATCGGAGAAGAGAAACAACTGTCTTTTGCTAGGTCTCTCTCTGGTAAAATTTGAAACCCGATTTCAGAATGAAACGTCAACGTGCTCTCCACCGTCTCCCAATAAATTTCAGCGATTTGTTCCCTGTTTACAATCCCCAACAACCAATGTCATCTTGTTATCCCATTTTTTCAATGTTTAGACATTGAAAATAGTCCGTCACCTTTAGAAAATATAGGTGAAGCCGAGAACTTGTCTTGTAACGGAACTGCTCCTTCCTTTTCTCCACATCCATTTCCTTCATCCCACTTAACTAATTCTTTCACTTACTCAAATAGAGTAAACAAGACGAAATATTTTGATACTTCCTCCCATGTTTGCTATTTTAGTAAAGCTCGAGAGTATTTTTTGTCACAGAGATGGAGATGAAAGCCTACGAACTCTACTCTCTACAACACCACCACACCTTTTTCCATCTCCCTCGGTAGTCCCAATAAACGTACCTATATTACATGCGTATCTTTAACTGAAGAGAGGAAAGGTTGCGTCGCTCCTTGCGGTTTGTTAATGCATTTACGCTACAACCGTTCCATCTCCGTCTTGTTGTTTCAGTCCTCTTTCCTCTCGTCTCTGCAGATCTCCAATTTACTCACATAAAACAAGAAACATGTCACTCATTTCTATATATAGACGAAATAACTTGCCGTTTTCCATATACACATATATAAAAATCTAGCCTCCTTCCTCTGATGAATACATCATCATTTCTAGCACCACATCTATAATGTCCCCTTTCCCTCTATCTATCATTTATGTATGTTTATACTCAAAAAACTTTTCCACAAAAGTAATAACCCGGGGTAGCTTAACTTATTTTCGGGCTCGCTTTTGCAATACACTTTTTGCCCTGTACATTGTGCTGACAAGCAGCCAAAACACAAAAAAAAGTTTACCAGTTGTCTTAATACTTGACTACTTCACCAACTTGTCTCCCGTGCCGTGCCCTGCCCCGTCGTACACTTCCTTGTAAATGTGTATTTTGCAATAGGGCAAAGGAACTTTTCCTCTCGTGTTTCCGGGCACCAATCTAAATATTTTGGAGGATGTGCGGTCTGGGCATGTGTAGAGCGATACTAAATTGGTAGCTACTTTTGTCAGGAATTTTCTTTTAAAATAATTTTTAATTGAAATATTATCCCGGCGACGCGACATCGGAGCGGCCAGAATGTTTACGACAGTGTAAAAATTATTAAGGCCATGTCATTACTTTTATTTGCAAATTACGGAAAGATGAAAGCTGTCATCAACTATAGTCATAAAAACCGTATGGTGGGACTTCTCCCTGTTATTAAAGATAATTTCAGCTACAAGATAAATTTTGATTCAATTAATTGAGTAAATGAGCCGCTTCATTCTTATAATTTTGAACAGAATGAAAATCCTTTGCTGATTCACTTTTAACACAGTCACAGCTTGAGCATTATTGCAAAATTGACCTTTTCCAAAATAAGATCTTGGCAAAAATGCTGTTGAAAGTACAAAAATATTTTGCGATTGTGGGTTTTCGCAACTTACTCCAAGTGGATTTACTCTGAGAGCAATATTCACTTAACAGAGTAATATATTTTTCCATTAGGGTGATTACTAGAAAAGAGGAAAAGGGGACAGAGGACAACTACAAAATAGGATTTTTTTCTCAAGCCCTGTTTCGGTCTACCGACAGAAACAGTGCGCACACAGTAGCCCGCTTCCTTGAGTTATGCCCTTCTTACGAAGCAGCGTCTACATTTCAGCATGTTCTGTGAATGTCCAAAAAGTCGTCATGCATTCGTCTCTCTTGGTTTCTCAACACTAAGAGCAAAAAATCTGTTGGATTCAGTTGTAAGAAGTAAAAAAAGAAGTTTTTTCCTTTTCATTTTCTCCTGTCTTTTGCCTCGTGACATACATGTGTACACTATTCACAAAGGGGTGCTTTGCTCTAGTTGTGTACTCTTCCAAGTTCTACTTTTTTTTCTTTTCTCAGCGCTACATGGTACATGTGCCACGCAGAACTTCTCTGGAATCGGATATACGCCTTGCAGCATTTGATTTTTATTAAGGTTTCCCCTCTCTTCTCTCTCTCCCTCATATAGATTTAAGGTGTATGTTTTTTATCATTGAAAAAAAAGCGAAATGGTACTTTCCAAAAGAAGCTGTAGAAATCAGCACGACGTCTTGTCGTTGTTAGTTCTTTTACTTTTCAAGATTGTTTTCTGTAAACATCATAGAGAGCTGAGGAAAAAGGGAATAGGCGCATGTTCGAGTTCGATTGCACTCCAACTAGTGTACATATACTAACAACATCGCATGAAAGTACATCATCATTTTCCAAAAATGCTGTGATCCTGTTTAGTGCACTCTTGTAAACAAGCACAGCTAAAAAAAATCTGCACAAGAACGAGAAATCTGACGACTACGACAATGCCCCGGTCATTCCTTAATAATGATGAGCTACAGAATGATCAAGACTCGGAGTGAGTGGGAGAAAGGGCTCCGAGGAAAACATATGGGATGCAGATGTGCTTGTCTACGTCGTCATCTTCATCCTGTGTAAAAAAATATATATGCACACGAGTCTTACTCCCTTTTCCTTTGAACATGTTTCACCTCTGCCGTCTTTTCTCCGTGTAGCTACTGGGATAATAATATGACATTTACGTCCCTTGGTTTTTACTACGTAGTACGTACAACGACTCCGAGTTTCTTCCTGGGATGAGTGACTTGTGCTATTTATTTACATACTAGGTTACTTCAACTAACGCTTTTTGCTAATCCTACCTCTTTGAACCCTTTGAATAAGGACGGTGCTCGCTGTCGTTGTATTTGCTTCCGAGAAGTTGATGCTACTTTTTCTTTTTACTTTGTTGGGAAAGGAGGAAGAGCTCGGCAGTTTCTCTTAAAACGATCCTCTTTTGTTTTATGCCAGCGCACTTTCTTAGGAGCCTGATGGTGCAAGTAAAAATATGTTTATCTAAAGTGTACCAGCACACTACTGACTCACTAGTGGGAAAGAAACAGGATAAATTGCCTTTGTTAGTGTTTCACATTAACTTGTGAAGTTTATTGTATACTCTGCCACTACGACATACGCAGTCCACTTTTACGATGATTTTGTTTTATGAACTGCAGCATTTTGCCAAAAATGTGTTGTAGTCGCTAGTCACTGCTCTCACCCTGCTAAACAATAAGGGAAGGGTCAGGCGCTGTTGCATTTCCGCAATCCAGACGATAGCCTGACATGATCAACTGGTAGGATAGCAAATTACATAGTTCAGTATAGTATGAACAAGCAACCTTATTAAATTCCAAAGTAAATACATGCCTATTTAGGCTCAGCTACCTATTATGAAAAAATGTTATTATGCTTGGACTATGCTAGTACAGTCTAATATGGAATGGCAGTATTCGGAACTCGCCAACGCTCTCGGTTCATGAGCCCTTTTGCGGTTTAATGATTTTTTGAAACAATTATTGTCTCCTTTTCCCTTTAATACTTTATTCCCATGCAGCCCGTCGGGGGAATTGTAAACATATTCTACGAATCTTACTTATAATAAGCCAACAGAACGCTTCCAATTCCAATATTGGTAACAGCTCATTAGTGCCGAAGCTCTTCAACAATGATCCGAGCTGAAAATAGAATCACATACGGATACAATATACACCCCCATAATTATCCAATTGGTTGAAGATAAATGAAAGACACGACAGCATTATGGAACTTACAGAAGGTGTAAAACATTTAGCTAAATTACTGCACCGCAGTTAAAAAGCCCTAACGAAACGGGTTGCGCACGCTAAAGTTGATGCATGGCATATATCCAATAGTGAGTTTTGTAGCCCCGTCCCGTTCCAAAACACCAATTTAAAATACTACGCTAACCTTTCATATCCTCATTTATTTGCAGTATTTTTTTCCTTTTTGGTGCTCAAATAAAAATTACGATGGAAATACAAAGTCGACATACCCACTTGGGGACGTATACATATAAAACACTTCAGTCCAAAAGCCATTATTTCCAGATTTGAAATGTTTCGCTGGAATAGCTGTAAAAAGGGAGAAGGTTTTATAGGTATGCGACACACCACATTGGTTTCCCGTGTTTTGTAACCCAATCCATTTTACAAGGAGGAATTTTTTGAATGCTATACAAAGCTTGCATAAGCATCCAAGGCCTGCATCTCGTTTCCCCCGTATATGAAATTCTCATCGAATTCTAAGTGCACAGCAATAGTAAAATAAGTTAAATAAGAAGACGAGAAGTAAACGATTTTGAGAAGAAAATAGGAAATAAACTCAATGTTTCTGTACGTCTATCTCTTTTACAATAATAACCGGGAAAGACGAGGAAATAACAAGAGTTCTTCTTAAAGGTTGACAAGATTTTTTTCCCCTTTCCCGTTTTTTACGTCTTGGAGTAGCGCATTTTTACGAGATATTTCCCGGTGAGGAGTAATAATAATGCGGGCTGCTCGTCTTATTATAAATGAGGGAAGGAGAGATAAGTGTGTGCAAGAATGAAAAGTGCAATATTACATCATAGCCCCTTCTCCAGCTCTCCTTATGCACTTCCTTTACTCGCCATAACTTATGGGACGCTGGGATGTAAAGTATGAAATGAAATAAAGGAAAGAGTATAAAAAACGAGTTTAACTAGGGCGGCTTGCTTGCGAGTACAAGGCTAAGCTCAACTGACAAGAATTGACAATTTTTTGTGGATTTTCATCTAAACGACATCCCTCACTTTTTTAAGGAAAAAGGAGGCTTTGGTGTGTAAAAATCCTATTTTTCAAGTTTGCTCAGGGACTATTAGTAGCTGATGCTTTATATCCTGTAGAAAAATGTACACATGTCCCATAATCTGATAAAAGCTTCATTGGTGACGTTGTAGATGACGATTTCTGAAATGTGCTTATTTGTTTAGCTCACGAGCGAGTGTATTTCTAAGGAGCAGTTATGATAAGATGGAAGGACGTACCAATCCTTTTTATTAGATGGGAAAATGAGGTTATATCCACTTCCTTCCTTCTGTCTCGACTCTCCCTCGTTGCTCGATTTGCCACGTAATTTTCTCTCGGCTGTCCCTGAACTTCAGCCCAGAAGCGGTTTCACAACGACTCTCGGAGATGCAGAAACTTGAACTTTTTCTGAGTATTTTTTCCTAACAATTTAATGAGAAAGTGAATGAACTGGGAATATTTTTTGGCACGCACCAAACTAATAATTTTGAGTGGATTCTCTCGCAAACTGCTCAAATGAGCACATCTCACTTCACAGCGTAAATTATGTTGTTCAC
>JAHZND010000460.1:0-19963 GCA_027744115.1 Acrocyrtus sp. NNG-2020
ACGTTGATATCTGTCACCCTTATTTCAGCAATAGAAAAATCGTAGAGTTTTGCATGGCCAGAGGAATCCGAGTCACAGCATACAGCCCTCTTCAAAATCCTGAGAAAAGGTCACCCGATGAACCCTCCTTATTAGAAGAGCCTGTTCTGCTGGAAATTGCACACAGATATAATAGGACAGTTGCTCAAGTAATTCTTCGCTGGGTGGTAAGTAATCACACTCTCATATAACGTTGGTTTGGCAAGAATAGTTGCATTTTACAAACGGCTTTACTTACTCTAACTCTAAATTCGTGTCTATGCAGGTTCAGCGCGGTGTCGTTGTCATTCCAAAGTCCGTGAAGAAGCACCGTCTTGAGGAGAACTTCAATGTGTTCAACTTCCATCTCAGCGAAGAAGACATGGACAGGATTTTCTCACTGAACCGCAATCAACGCGTGAACACCTTCAAAGAGCAGGCCGGAACTCACAGGGAATACCCATTTAATATCGAATTCTAAATTTTAGTCGCCTATTTATTTATGCTCCATTTTTTACGACTATCTAATATAACATTTTTATACAATCTAATTCGGTTGATGCACGTTTCGGAATGTGATATTATGTAATAAAATATGCTCAGAATATTAACTGTACTTAATGATTAACTATTTTTATTAATAATACAAATGATTTTATGTAAGTACAAAATAATTATATAGGTAGCTCAATAACTATTTCATTTCTGATCATCTACTAATACTACTGCGCCATCTTTGCCTGACAACTTCGTACAGTTCTTATAGGTAGTATCTATCTATACCAATTCGAACATTTTTATGCCGACCTAAGTACGAAACGAAATACTAAACATCCCCGGGTAACTTTTGAAGAATGACAACCGCTCCTGTTTGGTTTGTATCTTGAAGCCCATTAAGAAGCATTCCGTATCCATTAGTCTTACTTTGAACGATTATGATCAACTGATTTGTCCTCTCTGAAGGAGTTGGCTTGGACTTCTGTTATAAACCCAATACATACTTTAAAATTCATTCGAGAAGTTAATTTTTTAAAATGAATATTTTAGTTTTATTAATACAAACAATTATCTCGCAGTCTTCTTGAGATAAAATTTCCTTTGAGTAAAGATACGTAAGAAGGCTGACGTTAGCTTGAATCAATCGCTGCAAGTCATTCAAATTTTGTCTAATGTAATTTCTTTCTACTTGATTCATGTTTAATTCTGCTGACTAAATTGAATCTTGAATCTAAAAAATATTTTGCACTTTTTACGCTGTTATAACTTCATGCTGTATTTTATAGAAAAAACGCCTGGACTGAGCCTTGCTAGTTTGTCCTTGTCCCAGTAAAAAAAAACCGCGAGAAAAGTACAAAAAATCAAATATTTTTTGCTACATTTCAATTTTTCAGAAATCAGAAGTTAAAAGTGTGTGCAACGGTCCATTGCAATCTACTAAACACTAATGCGGCATATTATGGACTTATTTATTACCTATATGCTATGTAGGTTTGTTTGTTCGCAGCGAAGAACAAGTCGCAGTAGTCTGCTACTTTGTAACAAGTCTCGACTTTGTGTACGTTGCAAATATTTTTTACATGAAGATAAAGCAATTGCAGTGAAACTCTCAAATTTTGTATAATATTGGTTTATGAAGTGTCCGCAACTTCCTGTGATAGTTTGATATTAATATTAATGCTTCCTTATCAAGTTTGTTTAAATTGACGCTTACTCTGCACCGTTTACTTTTCGTGGAAGCTTCAAACTTTTCATCCTGTTGATCTTATCGCCACTCAGGCTATTTGTGTTCTTCCAGTTCAGCATTGCCAATTTAGGCTGTTGACTGCCAGTTCTGCACTTCAAAGTTCAAATACTTCAATTCAGAATACAGTTTCAGTTTATCAGTTTTACGTTTTATCAGTCTCTCGTGGTTCTTTTCTGTTCTCTCACTCGAAATCACTCTGATAAAATTTTTATCATCATTCGTGAATTTCATGAGTTTCTTTGCAGATTTTCAGTATGAAAAAAGGTTTACAGTGCTAGTGCCTCGTCTGATTTTAATGATTTTAAATCACACATATTTAATCATTAAATTGGAGAACTGCAGCTGGTAGCTACTAGATAACACCATTTTTTCGATTAGCAAATAATAAATCTGCAAATTACAATGGGAAATCAAAGTTCTACGCGAACTGAAGAAGCTTCTCGGACAGATGACATTAGACCGATCGATCAAATTCCTTCTCGGCCCACCACGGTAGACGAATTTGGAGAGGATTGCTCCAAAACTGTGCAGTTATCGAAAGAAGAAAAAGGAAATTCTATTAAAGTGCCAGATGTTAAAGATGAATTTGAGGAAATGGTGAGCATGCTATTTTCAGAATTAAGTCAGAAGAGCGAGCATAATTTTAATGGTGGAACAGAAAGCAATCCGGGTGAAGCTGGAGAAAATATAGCGGTAAAAAATGATGGTGTCGGGCAAAATGAAAGTTTGACTGAAACCTTGACACCTCCTCCGTCGTCACCTTCACCAACTCCAGAGTTGAAGAAAGTGGAGAAGAAAAAGATTGTTCGAAAAAAACATGCGGTGCGTACCTTTACTAAAAGAGAAATCAAAAATGGGAAAGTCATTGGAGAAGGAGGATTCGGAAGGATTCTTCGAGGTAAACAAATACTAAAAAATAAAAAAAGTACACCTATTTTCGCTTTTGATAACTATACAAATTATCATGTGACCAATATTTACCAAGAAAATAAACATCTACAGGAACACTCCATGGAAAGCCAGTGGCAATAAAGTTTTTTCACTCTCCCTTATCTCCGAAGACTCTCCAGAATGAGTTGGACGCCTTGATGTCTTTGAAACATAAAAACATTATTGAAGTGTTCGGTATCATCGAGCAAATAGATGCAATTGACTGTCCTCAAGTAGTTCTCCAATTTTTTCCAGAGGGTAATGTTCTCCAGTACTTGAGCAAGAAGGAAAACCCAAAGGATATTGTACGATAGTTTTTCTCTTAAAATTAGAATTAAAGTAAATAAAATGCATAGCTTGCAGCAGGTTAACCGCAGTTTTCTGAAATGAGTTCCTTATATGTACAGAATGCAATGGGGAAATTTACTGTGGACATTATTGAAGGATGTCAGTATCTCCAGCAAAAGAAAATCATTCATGGAAATTTAGCTGCACGAAACATTCTCATAGAGAAGATTGTTGGGCAACAGAAAACCTTTTACAATGCAAAGATTTCGGACATGGCCATAATTCGGTTTGCAGAAGCTACTGGAAGTAATTACATGAAAATTCCTGGATCTGACCGAGTGGTACCTCTGCGTTGGGTGCCCAAAGAAATTGTTGATGTTCAGAAGGATGGGTCGACAGGATCTGATTTTACTTTTGCTTCCGATGTATGGAGCTTTGGAGTTGTACTGTGGGAAATTTGGACAAGAGGAGCGATTCCATATGGCGCTTCATATTCGAATATGGTAAAAACAAACTTAGGTTGGATGTTGGATGAATGATTGGTTATGGGTTTCACTGGCTCTGGCAATAATGCTAATGCTATATTATTATTTAACTTAATATTTTTAATAGAGAGTAATCCAGTTTCTTAAGGAAGGGTACTCCCCGCTTAAAGTACATAAACCAGCAGAATGCAGTCGGCATGTTGTTTCTGTCATGGAACATATTTTCCAGGTGGATCCTAACGATCGTCCGACATTTGATATGCTCTATCAGCAATTCCGATCGTTTAAAGGATACGGAATGGAAAATAAATTGAAGAACGTAAAAGGTTTAAGTCAAAACAAACAAATTGAAGCTGACTATGGCGTTACCGCACCTTCAGATATAGGCACTGCAAGTCAGCTGGCACAAAAAGGTGAAGAACACCTCAACGAAAACCCAAAGAAAAAGAAGAATTTTAATAAAAGTAAAACTTCTATTGGTGATGAAGCGACTTTTCCACATGAAGGAGCGACATCTCTTACTCCAGTTCCAGTTGAAATTGGTAGAGATGTCAGGCCACATTCTTCAACTTCATTTAAAGGAAAGGGTTCTCAAGGACCTAAATTCAGCTCTGCTCCAAAACTCGCAACTGCGGCTACCCAGCAGTCAGATGAAGTGACAATAGCAGCTCTCCTACAAAGAGTGAAGCAGCTAGAAAGAGAGCAGGAGTGGGGTGACAGAAGACAAGGTGGTGGCGGTAGTAGAGGGGGGCCAAATCGACGACAAATGTGGGACAAGCGGTTAGGTCCGCCACGGTTCACAAATCCATATCATGGAAATGGAAACAATGGCAGTGGAATCGGAAGCGTTGGTACTGCTCCAGCCCCAAGACATAATAATTTTAATACTATGCCGCGCCCTCCGCCGCCACGTTACGCATCGCTACCGCCACCCTATACTGAGGAACCTTTGCCTAATCATTCTTCGCCGATGTTTACCCCACATGCACTACCACAAGAGTATTCCTATTCTGGACCAAGTCGTGGCCATCGAGGAGCCTCTCGTGGCGAGGGTAGAACGAAGAGGGAAGATTATTTGCAGAAAGTTCGAGAACTTGCAGAGGAAATTGAAGTTCTCAGAGCTGAAAAAATGACTCAAGAGTTGTTAAAAAAGTCTGCGGAATTGGCAGATATCATGAAACAGATGCACATGAGCAGTAACGAAGTAACTGAGCAGGATTCCAGATACTCTTCACCGAGACCAGTGCAAGGACCGCCGCGCAGGGGCTACTATGACGAGTACAATTATAATTATTCGCAAGCCGAAGAAACTGGATGGAGTGGAATGGATCATCAGGATCTTCCCCCAACTCTAGGCGACGTTACTTTGCCAACACATGCTCATCGCATGCCTGATCCTTACCAGCATCAGCAAGCATCCCCGCAGAGAATATAAAGGGAAACGTGGATACGGAAAGCGCGGAGGCAGAGGTGGTCCTCAAGGTGGCTCTTCATATTCCAGTCACCCAGGGAATGGTCAGTGAGCTCCACTCAAAGTTTTCTCCGGTCCAGATTCAGATGGTGATGGTATTTTATTTTATCAGAGAAATATAAGGAATTAAAGAACGTTAGTCACCGTAATTAACCACTTCTCAATTTTTGCGCAAGTATTTCGCACCTGTACTCTGTACAAGTATGATGATGATGTTTGGTCCAATCGTTTAATGTCAGTTGATTGACACCTACCTGGACTTTCCATTTGTGAAAAGCAGCTATAGCAGCTCTTGCGCAAGTTGTACCTTTTCGTGGGAAGATTAAATATGATTAGTTAAGCTGTTATTGTCCTCAATTCACAGATAAAACTTTCCCGTGTTTTATTTTGTTGGTTTTTGTACCAACACTTTCTAGTGGTTGAGTAGGTGTACGTAAACTTGAAAGTGACTTCTCGGAATGGGATAGCCATATGATAAGTCACCACATTACAAGTGAGAAAGTATAATATAATTGCGTAATCTGTAATTGTAAATTTTAATTGGACCCGAAGTTGTATTTAGATGGGCCCAATAAGTATCAATTGTGTGCATTACATATTTAATGTATGCAAAAATGTTTATGATAAGCACCGTTTGTTTGCTAGCAGACCAATGTTGACACAAAGAACTTTTGTTTTAATTTTTGGTTAGAATTTTGTGAACTCGGTGTCTTTATCTTTATTAATTTGCTGCGCGTGTGTAATTTTGGCTTTCGACTTTTGAAAAACAAGCACAATGTCGGTTGCTTGAGAATTTGAGTGCGGGCGATGTATACATCTGCGCTATGTGTAGGTATACACGTTTTAATTACATACCTATAGCTTCAGTTGTAAAGTTCTCTTTCTTTAAGATGACAAATATGCAACACTACATTTAATTACATAATAACATGTTGTCTCTGTTGCTAAATACGTTGGGTATTGTAATTGTGGATTGCAGAGGGTCTCAAAATGTTAATTGTATGTATAAAATAAACAAATGAGTAATAAAATTATATGTACGAATATCTAAATCCCACTGATTTAATTAATATTAAAGAAATTATATAATTAATTACTACTGACACTATACTACTTATAACATGCATATTATTTTATTACCTTTAAAATTCTGTTGAAAAAATACAATTGTTTGAGAGAGCCTATAGATGATAGAGATTAACAATTATATTTGTATTTTCTACCCCTGACATCAGTGACATGGTATACCGGATGACGTACCCATAGTAGGCTAATCTATTGGCGTACATATTTTGCTTTTATTCTTTCCATCGCCCTACAAATTCTATTCAACATGAAATGCTTACTTCCAAAGTTGTCCGTAAACGTCTTGTAAACATCTTCCAGGATAGTTAAAGCCTTTTCATACTCTTCAGCCATCTCATATACGCATGCCAAGTCCAAATAAACTCTTAAAAAGTCAAATGTCGTCTTTCCCATTTCTTTTTCTAACAACTTTACATCCAGCTCTAGGTCGCTTATGGCTTCATCCAAATGACCTAAGTAGGCTAATACAAACGCTAACTCCACTTTCACCTGCTTTGTGTGCGCACTCTCCACACCAAACAATTTTGTATACGAATCGTAAGCACTCTGGAGCAGCTCTCTTGCAGCTTCATACTTGCCTAAATGTCTCAAAATATATCCCATATTATATAACAGGACATAAATGTAAAAGTGCTCTTTCCCAAATAAAGCCACCCTCTCCTTTAAAACCTCTTCACACAAATCCCAAGCTTCCTGGAATTTCTCCTGAAGACTCAGATGGAATCCTAAAGTGTAGCCGATTTCCGTCATCCACATCTTACTCAGCCCAATTTCATTCTTCCTCGTATACAAATCCCTCAGTATTTCCACTGACCCGTCCAAATCCCCAACGCATCTTTTGACCAGTGCCATGTTATTAAGAACCACTGCCGATTCCTCATTCTCCTTCCCCTCGTAAATCTCCGTGTAATGTTCCAAAGCTTTTTCATAGCACTCCAAAGCTTTATCGTATTTTCCTCTGTTGTAGCTGCACAGTCCAGCGTTAAATATGCTGTCAACTGTTTTACTGTTTTTCACTCCTAAAACCAGCTTTTTCTTCTCATAGCCGTCCAAATAGAGTTCAAGTGCTTGATCCAGCTCTCTTTTAATGTAGTAAATGTTGGCCATACAGTGTTTAGTGTGCAATGTGAAGACATGCATTTCTCCAATATTCTTCTGCATCTTGTCCAGCAGACCAGTCAGTCTTTCGAGTGCGTCGTCATATTTACCTTGGCAGAACATGACCATACCCATATGATACTCCAGTCCAAGGACGCTCTCATGTCCCGGTGTCAAGTTCATTTCAAGCGTTTTCCTCTCCAACTCGTGCATTCCGAATGAATATGCTTCTCTAAATGTCTCTTTCACTTTCAGGCCATTTGCAATGTAACATGGCATAAGATTATACTGCTTAACCAACGAGCTGTATCGATGCACATGAGGCCATGCGAAAAGTATCGTCATATTTACCTTGGCAGAACATGACCATACCCATATGATACTCCAATCCAAGGACGCTCTCATGTCCCGGTGTCAAGTTCATTTCAAGCGTTTTCCTCTCCAACTCCTGCATTCCGAATGAGTATGCTTCTCTAAATGTCTCTTTCACTTTCAGGCCGTTTGCAATGTAACATGGCATAAGATTATACTGCTTAACCAACGAGCTGTATCGATGCACATGAGGCCATGCGAAAAGTGCGTGTCCAAGGTAGGTCATGGGCGTTTCGAAATCGTAAATTGTAGTTGGCTGCACTAAACTGAGAACTTCTCCCAGCGTAACTTCTTCCTGCTCCCCTGACTGTAACTCGATCCGGATGACTTGCTGCACCAATCTGTGAATACTTAGCACAGCCTGCTTCAGGTCCCCGTTAACCATTGAATATTTGACGAGGAGCCTGACAGCCATCTTCAGCTCCTTTTCATTCCTGTTGGGAATCAGAAGGAAGGAACATTTCCCGATGAATATCTTCCGCAGAAATATACGCCATACAGTTGAGAATTTTAACTGCACTGTTACCAAACTTGGGCTCATTTGAAATTTTTGCCAAGGTCATTTTCCAGGTTGTGAACGTTGTCTTTTGATAATCATTAAATATCCCGTGAAATGCATCCGAGTCAAGGAGCTCCTGTTGATTTGTCTCGAACTCGTCTAGATAGTTCTGGACACTGTAGTCGTCCATAAGTGACTGCTCTTTGATGTAAGATATAGCTTGCTGGAGAGCAAGTGGAAAGCACTGGAGCCTATTGACCAGGGAAAGGATAAGATTTTTTGTGTCATCTGTCATTACTTGGATGGACAACCCTTTTCTGACAAACTCGATAGCTTCATCTGGCTTCATTTCGTTAAGTTTGACAAGCTCCGCTCCATACTCCAATTTCCATTCGCTGTCCCTTGAAGTAATGAGAATGCAAGGAGGATCTCCTGACAGCCTCTCTTTGCCCCGAGGGATTTCCAGAAAAGTCTTCAAATAGTCGCTCCTCTCCGCGTTGTCAAAAACGAATAAAACTTTACTGTTCTCAAACGCTTCGTAGACATCGCCAACAATAGTGGCGATATCTTTTTCTCCGCCGTTGGCATCCTTAGTGGAAATTCCAAGTTTATCTTTTGCCAGTCTGCGAAAGAGACATCGCCAACAATAGTGGCGATATCTTTTTCTCCGCCGTTGGCATCCTTAGTGGAAATTCCAAGTTTATCTTTTGCCAATCTGCGAAAGGATTCGGCTAGCGTGTCATGTCTCTCTGCATTAACCCAGATTACATTTCCGTCAAATTCACGGCCATGATCGAGGATGTACTGACGGGCCAATTCTGTCTTTCCAATTCCACCCAGACCGCTAATGGAAGTGAGCTGGGTTATCACGGTTACTCTTTCGTTACGCTGGTCGCTCTTAATTTTTCTATGAAGTTCGTCTAGCTCATCTAGTCGACCAGTGAATAGCTGTGCGGGGGGCTTTACATCGAACCTAATGCCAGTTTTGGACTGTCTCGCGCGCTTTGATTTCTCTTCATCTTGTTGATTGCTCTGTCCAGCTTCTAGGAGCCTTTTTACTTTATTTGCAGCGGTGGTATCGAGAATGGCAAGCACTCCCGTTTGGTTGGTTGCCTCAAGTGCTTCTATCAGACACCGGTAGCCGTCCAGCTTTGTCTGGATTATTCGGTAAAAGTGCCTTGCTTTATCCCCCGGCGTTGACTTGCAGTCCTACACCAATTAAAATAATATATTTAATTGACAATTTTTAAGATAACCCATTTTTAATATTAATCTGTTGCCAATTCTAAACCATACAATCGTATCCACTTCATCCTGGTTAAGAATTCCCACAGTGATCAAATAAGCGTAAAACTGTGGACCGCAAACAGTGTCCCTTACTAATCTATGCAGATTGCCTACAATTCGCTTCTGCTCGTTTTCTTCCATTTCTCAACTGAAAAATTGCATAAAATCTTGACCACACTTCCACACTTAACTCCTTGAAAAACTGGCTGCCATGGATTGCCACCATTCGAGAAAGGGTATCATGGCTCGCTTTAGCTGTCAAAAATCTGAATGTAATTTAGAAGCATCTTTGTTCTAGTGTAGAATCTGCAGAACTAAAAAACTAGACCATAACCCTCCAACTTCCATTATACAAATACAGTCGATGAGTCAATGGATTTCGGTAGACTCAAACTCTTTTCGTTTTTCACATCAGATTAACCTCATGAGGAAAGTCACGTAGGCAGCTTTCTGGTCCAGCTCTTGTACTACCTCGCTAAAATTTTTTTTACAAAGTAGTCATTTCTGTGAAAAAGGCGTTACTGTCCACATTGCACGTCTGCGAATATCGCAATTTGCAACTATACATAGATGGAAAAAGCATAATGCCCAGATATACATATGTAAGTAGAATCGTATAGGTAAAATAAAAGTCGAAAAGTAAACAGATCCTAAGCAAAACGTTTGTAAGCTTGATTTATTTTATGGCTCTGAAAAAAGTGGCTTGGATAGATTTTGCTGGACTTTGGCCTTTCTTATCAACTATGGATTAGCAGTATCATTCTATTTCGAGTCTAGTTGGATAAACTAGTTAGGTACAATGCATATGAGTTCCTATCCGTTCATGAAAGCAGAACGCCACATGAAGTTGGTGTTCATAGAGCTTCTGAAAGTAAAAAAAATGTTGCATGAATGAATTCAAGTAGGGAGATGAGAGCTGAGCTATTTTAAGCCCACGGAAAGAGGCAAGTTTACTAAAAAAGAAGGGTGGATCGGATAACGTATCGCAATGCCTAAAGTGTAAATTGCAAGCTCTGGTCTTGCGATGAATTTTACTAGCGAATCACTGCTGGTAATGGTGATTAATAGTATCAGCTTGGGTGTTCGTGGAAAACAAAATGAGTCAGTGCAGCCTGTAAAGGAAAGATTCCATTGGCAAGTGGAATCTTGTTTCTATTTAAGTGAAATGGCATGGCACCAGCAAGAACAAGTTCAAGAAGTGGCATGAAATAAGACAACTCTGACACCACTTACTTGTGTGTGAATAATTACTCATATTCCGGAATGTCGTTTTTAGCAGAGCTCATTTTTATTATTTGCACAAGAGCTTTTGCACATTTTTATTTCCCTTAGCGCTACGTGGCTGGTTGAAGCTCTTACAGATATAATTTATGCTTATATGTAACCAATGACATGATGTTTTGTATTGAGCTCTATA
The DNA here is from genome assembly GCA_027744115.1 of Acrocyrtus sp. NNG-2020. NCBI lineage: Eukaryota > Metazoa > Arthropoda > Collembola > Entomobryomorpha > Entomobryidae > Acrocyrtus > Acrocyrtus sp. NNG-2020. Next base: position 10,696 of record JAHZND010000460.1, read on the forward strand.
AAATGTACTTCACGACAGTTATTTGTCGTTATTGAAACGCGCATGTGGAGTAACATGTGATAATGAAAAACACAATTAAAGCTTCTGTCTTTGAGAATCAAATTGTGAGAATGCCCTTTATTATAACACATCATCATCAAAAGCACATGTCTCTGTAAAAGTCACATCTCACTCATCCATCCACGCCATCAAAGCTTCCGTAAATCAAGTCTCTCCAATCCAGCCTCATCAAGATGGATCCCATTTCAATATCGGTTCTGGCGGTTGGAGTTCCAATCGCTCTAATAGTAATTTACTGCCCAAACGTTGGCAAGTTCCTCGTCAAACTTTTTGTGAGCATATTGGCAGTGGCGATCCTCCTGGTTGTGGCGATTGGTCTATTGGGACCCTTGATATTTATCGTGATGCTGATGCTAGTTGCCTCATTCTGGTATGTGGTGCTGACATGGATATTTGAAAAGTTAAGTGGCCCACGACGAGGAAGACGCTAATGGCATATAAGAAATAAAACTTTTCAGTATACAGTCTACCAACCACGAGAAAATTGACGAAGCAAGCTGAAGAACGTTAACTTAAATTTTCATAATTAATACCCTTACTACACTTCGATTAAATCTGCGTGTGCAACTTCAAGCCTCTAAATCCTTAAGATCCTCTTGTTCTCATTCATTTTCATAAATTTAAAATCGGTTTTTCCTCTTTTAATCCTAACACCCTGCCTTCCACACTATACAATACTGTATTGTACTGCTACATCACTCATCCTGCTCATTTCATTTTAAAAAGCTAATTGACATTCACACAATAGCAAATGCTTACGTTTTAGCAGTTAGCACTGTAATAAAAAATTCTTTTTTTTGTAAGTACGAACTGCTCATTTCAGTTTTACTACGCGGTGAACAAATAAGAGCAACAGACTTGCAGCATGCAGCCTTTTTGTACGCTTTGTACGTGAAGCCTTTTTGAAGTTTTAAACCACACCAGAATCAGAATCTTCTGCATGACATACGAAAATCCTCCGACTTTTTCTGTTTATCCTTCTTTGAAGAGTAAACTTCCTTTTTCGTTATGTACTAACCGGGACTATACGTGCCCTGTCAGCACTGGCTCATTCCGACTCCGACGAGACCCAGTGCACAATGCACGTTTGGTTAAGTACACAAAAGTGTATTATCCCGAAAGAACATGCAGAAATCATGAGCGTCTTAAAGAAAAAGGGTGTAAAGCAGGGCAGGTACCTCGTCTAGTTTCTTCGGCAAACTGTGAAAACAACGGTAAAACATTTTTACCTGAGTGTATGCAGGTAGGAGTGATGATGGTAATATGAAGTGGGATAAGGATGAAAATGTGTGGATTTTTTTTTCTCTTCATAAAATATCCCTTTTCTTTCACAGGTACACTACACAAAACTATTTCAAAACGCACCTGAGAAGAAGGAGCTCAGCAGAGCGCTACCGAAAAAATATAACTTCCTAAAAATAACTTTTTTTTCTAATTCACCCCTTTGCATCCCGCAGCCAAAGCCAACTGGCTCCACTTTTTAACTGATATTGAAAAAAATAGGAAGAAAAGGATACGAAATTTACCCTTGGTCGAATACATAGCCCGGGTCCGTACAGTTTCCTTAATGGGAGAATCGAATGTCTACCTTTTCTGGTGATTGGTTTTATGGTTTTTAAGCTCTTTCTCTTGCATTTTCGTGCAGCCCAAGAGAAACGGCCAATAATCCCTGAATCCCTTTTTTAGTCAGTTTGTGAACAGTGAACAGACGAAATCTATATATTGAGGCTGTGACCACTTTAAATATTGTGCAGGAAGGAACTGCGTTTAGCAAAAAAAATAATATGAAAAGTTATCCGGTATTGATAGCGTTAATTGTAACGCTATCGGTGTGCTACGTCAGTGGATTGGAGGACTCTGCTAATGAACATGAGTTTGTAAATTTAGTTAAGGATTTACTGCAAGGAGATGAACTCAAGACATTTCAGAGTAAGTAAAATAAAAGGCAGATCGAATATATTTAAATTTGGAGAATACAAATTACAAATCTATTTAAAAGTGGGAAATTAATTAATTTTTTGAATAGATGCATACTCCTCCCTGCCTGTGGAGATTCGGGATAGGCTAAGCAAGGATCTGCTTCAAAATCCGGGGAAACTTGGCCAGGATCTTATGAGCATGTTTGGGCCACAAGTCCAAAATCTGATGCAAAATCTGGGCAACTTCAATTTAGGGAACTTGGCAAGCTTGGCTAGTAGTTTTGCTTCCCTCCAGCAGCCAAAACAGCACTCTCGAGTTGAAGAGAATGAAGTTGATGTGGATGAAATGGAGTTGAGTTACTCCAAGGATGATAAAAAGAAGAGGGGTAAGCCTGCCGGTGGATTCGACTTTGGGCAGCTGGGATCCATGTTGGGACATTTGGTGAGCAGTAATCCGCAAGTGCTAGTGGATATGATTCAGAGCGTCACCCAAGCAGCTGGAGGGAAGCAAGGATTCTCCTTCGACTCAGTATTTAACATGTTATCCCAGCAAGTAGACATTGACACTTTGATCAGCATGGCGGCATCACTTGGAGGGGGTGGAGGGAAGTGGGGAAAATCAAAGGGACTTACGGATCTGCTCCAACTCCAGGAAATGATGAAGTGGTGGGGTGACTTCATTAAGTCTCCAAGTGGACAAAAAGTGAATCGCGTGCTACCCCGACTTCTCAAGGCTGAAACGCTTCCCGATGCACTTCGTGTAATTGAAAAGGAAATGCCTTTCCGGTTTGACATGGTCCTTCGTCTCAGTCAGGATCCCAACACAAGGAAGGTAATGGTTGCTCAAGCGGTTCGTCCAATTGGCGAATTCTTCAGAGGTCTCCGAGTACCTAGCGACCTCAAAGAAGTTATCAACAGGGCGGACGACGTCCTCAACAACAAAATGGGTCTAGGGGAAACCACGCGCTCCTACATTGAGCCGATTACCCAACACATCCGGGAAACATTCAAAATCAGTAAGGAGTCCCTCCTTGATCTCAGTCCATCCGACATTGAAAAAATTGCCAGTGATATTTTCAACAAGGAAGTACTTGACCCACTCTCCTCCGTGTGGGATGCCCATACTAAAGCCGTGGAGCACTCCACATGTTCCACATTCGTATACTGCCAACTCAACAATAACTTCCACAATGAGAACTTTATCAGAAGATATGTCATTAAGACAAGCAGTATTATTTCGGCGTTCCAGGCATCCGCTACCATGAAAAAGGATGCATTTTCTAAGCTATACGAAGCCGTACATCATGGAGCCGATGGATTTGACTGCACGGTAAAGACTTTAATTTTTTAAAGCAATATTTGTTAATGATTGGTAATTGCTGCTTCCGAGAACTAACGATTTTCTTTTTCATTTAATCTTTTTTATAGCATGGAACAACCGGTGTTTGTCTAGAACTTATGAATACCTCAGCCCATAATGAACTCTGAAAAGAGTTTTTGTTACCTAACTGCAGCCAGTTTGATTCCATCTGTGAGAGAACTGAAGACGCTGACCAGAAGACTTATTATTTTTCAAATGGCAGGATGCATTTAGCATCAAAATTATGTTTAAGGACAAATTAAATTTATGACAACGCAATATTTATTTATAGTCTACACGATGAGAATAAAGTTCGACGGTTAATAAGAATTTGAAAATTTTAATTTTTTATAGCATAGCATGGGGAAAAATCACGGGCTTTCAGGATAATAATAATTTTACGACGAACAAGCATAAATTTAAATTTTAAGTACTGCACTACACTGCGTTTACTCACTGTTGCATTTTAAAAAATCACAATTTACGAATTACTTTTATAATTACCTTATAATTACCATTATAATTAGCAGTACCTCTATAAATAATGAAAGCATCACTTCACAGTTAATGAAATCAGCATTAGCAACTATACACCCAAGTCGTTTCATGCTGGCTTCAATGAAATATAAGTAAACCTAAAATTATTATGACTGAGACTGTTACATTTTTAAAAATCACAAGTAAATCACAAAAAGTAGAATTACGAAGATACGTAGTTATTTTTTTAAATTAAAACTGGTTTCACGCTTTGCGTCTTAATTTGCTCCGTTGGATGAGTTATGGGTCTACGATTACGATATAGGTGCAGCATTCAGGCATTCCACAAAAGCCGAGAGATTTTGTAATCCACATTTTAAAACAATTCCTCTTAATGACTTTTTGTCGTTCTCATCAATCTTCCCAATTTCAATAAATCGTTTGACAATCTGTAGCTGCAGATCAGAAAGTGACCACTTCTCTGGCCTTTGGTAGACGTAATGATAAATGGTTATTTCGAGGGGATCAGTTGGACCTAGTTTTTCCTTCACAGAGTCCCAGCAAATATTCAGGATTCCTGATGATACACAATTTAGACTTTGGGGGTACATTGCGGTACCTGAAAATATTTTTTTAAAAATACTTTTCTAGTTTTCTAGACGTTTTCTAGAGTTTTTAGTTTTAGAAGACAGAAGAATTTTACTTATTTCTTCATATCAGATAAACTTACAGGTTAACGCAACTGTTCCAATGGGCTGGCAGTGAACTCTCACTTGAAAATGGGAGTGGATGTATCTCTGCTCATTTATTGATTCCACAAACTTCATTCTAATTTCCATGAAAATGTCCAGCCGCTCCTGTTCTTTTCCGTCAACGCCCACCATGTTCATATTTTGCTTGCTGACATTTTGATTTTCATCAGTCCACTTTTTCATGTACAGGTGGCCCAGGTAAAGAGACGGTAGTCCAATATCGTGACCGTTCTTTAGAAGCACGGAACGAATGGCAGACTCACCCATCTCCATCCTCATCCTCCAGATACTCTTGTAGCCTCCCCTTAAAGTTGGGTAAAGTCCACGTGTGGACTTCCACTTGCGAAAGCTTTTCTATACTATTTTCCTCCGTCTGTAATGAAAAAAAATACTTTAATAAATAAAACATCTGCTGACTTGCTGTTAAAATATTTTTATATTGCAAAATTTCTCCCTCACATCTTCCTCTTCTGTTTGTAGCGTCATCAGTCCCACGCTTTGAGACGCTTCTATTACTTCCCCAGACTCTGGAAATAGTCTCCAGCAATTGAGTAACCTCTGCTGACTTACGTTCCACTTTACTGCCCGTGAAGGATACGCTTTTCCGTCCACTTCTACGTTTTAAGCTGCTGCTGCTACAAGCCACGCTATTTTCACCGACCTCCGAGTCGCATCCCTCCACCGCTGTGAAATAGGATGATGAAGCCCCTTCTTCACCTGAAGTTTGGTCGCTTGTGGACGTGTCTTCTGCATCGCTCTCTTCCAAATTGATTGTGTCACACATTTTTCTATGGAAAACTATGGTGTCGCACAGTTTCCTTCTCACTTTCTTCTCAACGGGTGCGGCTCCCATCTTCGAGTTCATTGGCTTCATCTCCCCCGCAATGTTGTCTACTACTTCACAGTCTGAGTCAGAATCTTCAAGGAATGAGACGTTGTGCTTGTAATTACTCATTTTCGAGCGGAGCGGTGACGCCAACTCTTTTTAACGCTTTCTTTAACCCAGAAAATAAAATATTTTTTTCAAAAATCTCCAAATTTCCTTTCCAAGCTCAAGTACAAGATGCTGCCAAGCGTATACCACGTAATGAACAAAAATGGACTTTTCCTAGTAGCATATTCCCAAGATTTAGGCTGGAGTAAACTTAAAAAAATTTACATTATGGTACTTTCTCATTCCTTGATGCTGACTTGTTGGCAATCTGCCCATACTACTACTCAGAATGTCATAATACACCACAGTTCTAAAAAACGAAGGCAAAAGTTGGTAAGACAGTAAAATTTAAGTACATGTTTGGAGTCAATTCTCTGTTGTACCTGTCACGCCAAAAATGTCTATATATTTCTGCCTTTTGAAGCCGAATTAGACAGCGATGATAATTTGACGACTGTACCTTTTTGATTATATGATTTATCCAACACATTTCAATAGTTGCTGCCCACACAAAGCACACCAATGAAATTGCTGGTGCAGCGATGAAGATTGAAGAATCTGTGCCCTGTGGAATCTTATCTTTCACATTCACATTTTTTCACTTCTTGTAAGCAGATTAAGGCTGTCTTTGTAAAAAAAATGGTATTGCAATTACCGTGTCCTCTCCCCTCTAAAAATGAATTCAGGTTATAAAAGGTGTGTAGTGCTCTAGACTACTTGAGTGACCTATGTGATGGTGCTATAGTATGAGGGCAATGCCATTTTACTGGTGAAATAATATTTTGAAGAGAACACCCAATTAATATGTAAATTGTAATAGCTTCTTTATTTGTTTGACACGTCTCATTAAGAAAAAATTATATTTCTTGTGTGCTCCTCTTGCGATCAGGTTCTNCTTTATTTGTTTGACACGTCTCATTAAGAAAAAATTATATTTCTTGTGTGCTCCTCTTGCGATCAGGTTCTTTTTCTGTCCATCATCATACAATAATAATATTTTATGCATTGTAACGTTACTATTACAGAATATTTGTAAAGGTAAATAGTTTTTTTTATATAACAAGTACTTAATTTGTAGTATGGATAGATAGTATTTAAACAATTAATTTAATTATAGTGAAATTGCATATTATTTTTTTTGTAGATAAATCGCCTCCTCCTCAACTTTCTCACGTTCAACAAAAAAGTGCTCTTTCCAAATATTTTTTTACGGTACAACACCTTTAAGTACAATAGTTCTGGACTACAACATAATATTTCACCCCATTTTTTATTGTACAGTATAGGAAGTAAATTTATATTTAATAATTATTATTATTATTGATGATGATGATGATGATCATGCCTTTTTCCCTTAATCTTTTTCTCTGTTCTTTACACCTCACAAAACTGTTTTCTTCCTACTGAGGACATCTTTTTTTACTAATGCTGAGAGATACATTTTCCTTTCGGTCATTCGGTTATATAGTATATATAATGTACACATATATATATATATTGTATTTTTTTAGCTGCAGTCCAGCCAAAAAAAGCACTAGATTGTTTTACTACAACATTATATTTTTTTACATAGAAAAAACAATTTAAAATCGTTAAATTAGAGATCTTGCATTGCTAAACATTTTTTCCCATCTTCATTTTACTAAAGGTACCCGATGCCATTTTTATATACCTGCATCCACTTACAAATTTTTCCTGCCTACAAAAAAAAGAAAAGAAAATTCTATAAAGTAGTTTACAGCTTAGCTTCAGTACACAATTATATACTCATTCTTCGTCCTCACACAAATATACAGGGCCACTTTTTCTGAAAAATAATTATAAATTTTTCTCCAGTAAGTACACGAGCATAGCATTCCACGTTTTTTGTTAAAACTGCAGATAAATTAGTTAATAAGTTTTCATATGCACTCTCTCTTTCACCTCACATTTCTTTCATTTCAACATTTAAAAAACATGATTTCTTCTAAAATTCTCACAAAAAATAATATTTTTCTCTGTTCTTCGGGTTACTTTTAAAATGATATTTTTTTGTTGAATGTTTACATGAATGGCAGTTGAATGATTTTTCCTGAAATATAACATTTTTTCCCTCTTTTTTTTGCTGTTCTTCCGTTGAAATAAAAAAAGAAAAAAAATATTGTTGGAATTGCAATGTTCTAGTAGTTATCTTGAGGTTGTTTGGTAGCTGTTTTTTTATAAATTGGTAATGTCTTCTGTACAATGTTATAATGCACCGTGATAGTGATATACATTTTTAAATAGTAGCTTTTTTGCGTTCTTTGTAAAGTACACTGTTACACGTTACACTTCATGTCTTGTAAGATATTTGTTTTAAATTTGTAGTTTGTAGTATTGTTACAAGTAGTTTTTTTCTTTATATTTACAGATTTACCACAACACCATCTAAAAAAACTTTTTTTTCAAATTGAAGAACACCGTCAAGGAAGAAAACAAGATTTATTTTTTTTCGCTTTCTCTCTTCTAAATATATTAATTTCCCTTCTTTTAAATCGTCACAAAATTTGACATTGTATACTACCTACCTACACGCTTACATATTAGGTTACCTACATAAAAGGTAGATATTTATTTTATATGCCTAAGAAGAAAAAAAAGTCTCATGAAATTTTTTTTATCAGATATATAATATTGTATATCGTGTTTTTTACTCTCAGTAAAGTACACTGTTACACGTTACACTTCATGTCTTGTAAGATATTTTAAATTTGTAGTTTGTAGTATTGTTACAAGTAGTTTTTTTCTTTATATTTACAGATTTACCACAACACCATCTAAAAAAAACTTTTTTTTCAAATTGAAGAACACCGTCGAGGAAGAAAACAAGATTTATTTTTTTTCGCTTTCTATCTTCTAAATATATTAATTTCCCTTCTTTTAAATCGTCACAAAATTTGACATTGTATACTACCTACCTACACGCTTACATATTAAAAAGGTAGATATTTATTTTATATGCCTAAGAAGAAAAAAAAGTCTCATGAAATTTTTTTTATCAGATATATAATATTGTATATCGTGTTTTTTACTCTCACTACGAAAAAACAGTTCTTAAGGAGTAAAATTTAATATTTTTTGTGGATTTGATATTTTTTACTTACAGTACATTTGTAATTTGGGTAATTATAATATCGTATAGCTAATTTTTTTTCTTTCGGCTAAATTTTTTTTACATCTCTAGCTACAACTTCTACAACAAATTTCTATTATTCTGCACTACTATATTTTTATAAACTAGATAATAAGATGTGTATAACTACGGACTAAATTGTAAGTTGTAAAGTTTGTTTTTTTTCAACCGTTACAAAAACAAACAAAAAGTTGGATAATTAAAGTCGAGAAATATAATATGGAAAAAATACATGACTTCTCCAGAAGAAAAAAAACAGAAGTTTATAATGGCGAAAAAAACAAAGCTGAAATAGACACTATTTATGCTCCATTTTCGTATCCTTTTCTAACAACAGACCAAAACATCTATCATTTAGATGAAAAAAAATTATATGGCATGACATAAAATATAAAAAAAAATGTTTAATTGTGAGGGATAGCTCACATCTTCTTTCTTCTAGATGTGGATAACCCGACAAGAAAATGAAGCTGTATAATATGTGAGCTTCTTCTCATCTTACAAGAAAAACATATTAATTAATTACTAATTGAAAATTAACAACGAAGCAAAAAAATGTTTTGTTGTATTCTGTTCTTAATAATTTCCTTCCTTAATATCTTAGAATCCTCATCA
>JAHZND010000461.1:0-21365 GCA_027744115.1 Acrocyrtus sp. NNG-2020
CTACAACAAAATAGCCCTGTAGCTACACACACTGAACAAGATGAGACAGGAGGAGAAGGGGAAAAAAATTTGGACTGGAGAAGAAAAAAAAGAATCTCTGGAAGTTGCCTTTTCTCCCTCTCTCTCGGCTCTCTGTTCTTCTCCTTGCCCAAAGTTTATATGAAGTGGTGGTAGTGCCCTTACATATGTTGACTGCTGACCTCTTCCCATTTCTCACACTTTCAACAAGCAGCTTTTTTTCGCTTCTTTTTTTTCTTGGCTCTTCTTGATTATCAGCCAAAGCCAAAGAGACATATTGCTTTAGTACTCTCCATTTCCAACCTATTTTTTGTCTTGGTTCTCGGTGGTGTTGAAAAGCTTTCGCTGTCATGTGTAAAGTCAGCAACCGCTTCCTTATCCCTTTTTCTTCTTCTTATAAGAAGAAAATGCGGTGGACAGTTTCAAGGCAGTTTTCTGGAAAGATTTAGTGCCTTCACTAGCACCACCACCACCTCCACCACCACTCTTGTCGCCGCTGGAAATATATGCTTTTCATTTTCCCTTTTGCTCCCTCTTATATTACCGAATGCTTCGTCTTCTTTTTTTTCTACTCTTCTCAATTTTCTTCAGCAATATTGCTCTTCCTCACTCATCCCATTCTTTTCTCTCTTATATATAGCTTTCCGCTCCTGTCATCATAATTCTTCCCCTGGCACTGGAAATTGCTGCCGGCGACGACAGCGACAAAACGAGCCGAGCAAGTTGGAAAGACAACTGGAAAAAAAGGCGAAACGGGTGAGAGAAGAGAAGAGAGAAGTGCGAGCAAGGAATGGGAGAAAGACACATTTTTCCAGCGCTGAAAGCTGGAAAGAAAGTGAGAGCTGAGACAAACAATATATAATTCGTCTTTCTCTTCCCTGGAAAAAGGATTACTGGTGAAATGTCACCGGCTATATTATCCTTCCCTTCCGAGGACGCCACACACATTCAGAACCTTGTTCCATATAAAATGGAAATTATGTGACAGCCACGCCACCCCAATTCCTTTTCTTTTACGGGGCCCAACACCAAAGCAATTGCAACTTGCAATTACACGCTACCAGAAAATCTTGTTGGCTTTGACGCCGACAATATTTTGTTTATTTACTAATTTATTTAAAACAGGTATAGATGGATTGTTGTAGACTTTCAATTGTCTCCGAATATAAGGATTATTCACCGAGTTTTAATACAAAATTCGCCATTTTTCATGCAAAATATTTCCCGGTAAATTAGCTAAATCTATCGTTGGTCCAACTCTCCCGCGATGAGGGCGAGAATGGAGCAGGGCGCCTGAAAAAACGGTTTTAATAGGAGCCGAGAGCAGCCCACTAAAAAAAGAGACTATTAGAGGGCTCATGAAAGTGACTAAATGAAGGGAGTGAAAAGATATAAAAATACTTTCCCATACTTTTTTGGTAGAAGTAGCCGTGGCATTTTTCTGCACTTATTTCCTCCGCCACACCATAAGTGGAGGAGAGAAGGAGGGAGACGAGAGCGCATATCTATAAGAAAAAAAAGAAGATAAGAGCGGAGGACAAGATGACACGACTCGTGACTCCTCCACTCCAGGAGAATAACTTTTGGGTCGGTGTTCATTGGTGTGTGGAAGTAAAATGTGAAACTAACGAGAGTAATATCATTATATGGGAATATGTGAAGTGAGTGAATTGAGAGAAGGGGAAAGGAGAAACATCTCAACTCAACCTCAGAGCTAACCAGAGAGACAACGTTGTTGAGCACGACTCCCGTAAAGAAATGGAGAGGAGAAGGGGAAAAAGTGAGTGAGGGAGTTAAAAGAGGAAGGAAAATATGTGTGTGTGCGGTGATATGATAGGGATTGTGATGGTGATGGTGGCAGGGAAGAAATAAAGTGGCAAGTAAAGCAATCTTGTTTTTATATGTTCCCCACTCCACTCCACTACCACTATCCACTCCTTTTTTTACTCCGCTAGCACTCAACGGAAAATTGTGATAATAAAAAGCAAAGCAAATGGCAAATGGCGCTGTAAAGTAAAGCACAGCTGCAAGCGGAGCGAAGAGCTGTGAGAGCAGCTCAAACGGAGCCAGAGAAAGGAACAGGTTTTCTGGATTACGTTCACAACAGCTCCCTCTCAGTCCGATTCTGGCTTTCGGCGTGCTCGTATCGTCATCGTGCTCCGCACCGAAATATCTATTTCCCCGTGGCTGATGTGAGAAAATTATAGAAAAAAGGATATTTATTCTAGTGCACATGCTTTCTACTTTTGACTGGAGAAAAATAATAAATTTTGAGCTGGAAGAAGAAGGTGTGTGTGCATGTGTGGGAGAATTTCCAGGGAAAAGTCGTCTCCCGCTGAGCCCATTGTTTCTGTTTTGCTTTCACTAGTCACCAGTTACAGTTTTTTTGTTGAAAATGACGGCACCTTGTGCCCACTGATAGAGCCCGTGGTGAGTTAGGAAAAGGTGAAAAAGAGAAAATTTGGTGGAGGGAAAGTGAGTGATTAAACTGGAGAAAATAAGGGATGTGGTGAAGGAACAGCTTTTACTGGTTTGGTGAGGGTGCTACTGCTGGTGTGTCACTCTCCACTAAAGAGGATGTGTAACGACGTCGTAAAATACAATAACACAGTTTTCGGTGAACCGAAGAAAAGCTGCGAAGGATTTTTTTATGGTGTCCTTTTCCTCCCTGTCACCCGGATGGCATAGTTTGCTTGAAAAGTTGAAACAATTTTTTTTTGGGTGTGGATAGAATCGCCTCAGTGAAACAGTGAAGAGCCCTGCCCTATAATTTTAAAACATTGTTTTATGCACCACCTCAAAATAAGCGAGAAGAGGGGCGGAAAGGCACACTTAAAACTACTAACTTTTTCAGACACAGTTTTCCTCCTTTGACGAGATATGTCATTTTGTCCCCTGGACTGTATTTTCCGCCTTTCTACTATATGTACGGTGTGAAATAGTTATAGCTTGAGAGCAATTATACAAAAAAAAACAGTCGCCAGTTTTTGTGACACTTTATCTATTTTATTCGGAGAGCCATGCTAACTTCAACTAGCAACCAGTATCTCCGCCCGGAGTATCTCACTCCACTGCCAACCACGGTAAGCTGTCATTTTGCAAAAGATAGTTAGCCATTTTTGCAAATGCCCACTTCCACTCCTACCAACCCATATCGCTTGCATAATTTATCCTAAATTATTAGAAAATGCAGTGGCCCTGCAAATTCACCACACAGCTCCTTGTTTTTTTCTGCTTTCTCTTTTCCCCGCCAAATTGCGAAATTCACTTTTTTCTGCAGTTGTCTTCCTCCTCCTTAAAATGGCATTCAAGAGCTCTATCTCATTTTAATTTCATTGAGCTGTCTCTCACGCCTGCCACTAACATTTAGCTTCGGAATTTGTCCTACGGCCTATAATGCAAAATATATATCTGCAGTGTGAACAGCCGAGTAGTTTCGGTAGCAGCAGCGCTGGAAAAACTTTGTTATTTTGGGTATGGCATGTGCCTCAGAGCAGCCTTCCTTTTTTTATCTCTTTTCTCTATCCACTAAAACTACCCAAGTTACCACCACACGCCTGAATTCCCTTTTTATTTCCAGAGCAAAAATATAGAAGGACAAAGAGTCATTATTATTCATTAGAATTGACACGAGGATGACTGATGACCTCCTTGGAGACTCCGCCTCATCTCCCCATAAAAAAACCTCACTCCACTACTCCATATATACCCCATCTCGTTTACTTTTATCCTTATCATGAGTGACTGAACGACAAAACAAGCCTTATAGTCCCCAGTCCCTGCCCGCTTCCTTTTCATGGCATTAGCGCGAAAGTGCTCAAGGGATTGACTTTCCCATCCCACCCGATATAATGTTTTTTGTTGTTGAATGCCCAATTGTACCTCTCTCTTTCTACTTTCCCTCCACACAGACTACACCCACTTTACATAATGTCCTGAAAAAAATTTTGTCTCCGATTTAATGTTCCAAAAATGTCAGCGAAAATGTCCCTGCAGATAATACTAAAAAAATCCTTTCAAGTTTTCATACTATGATTATACCTAGGTATTTCCAATTTTTTTTACATGTCTTCATCTTTTAACTGTGCAGATTTTTTTTCGGTCACGTTGAAATTTTTTTTTCCCTCTGCGATGACAAATACTAAGTATGATGAGAGGAGGCACCCAACCTGTCATATTCTTTTATGCTCTCACTGTACGTAATTTAGGGAGACAGCTCTGGAATTATAAAAATGACAGGAAAGACTGTCACCAGCAATTCATATCTGTGCCTCAGAAAATAGTGTAAAAAACTATATTTCTGTACGGGCTGCGTAAGCGGTAAGCACTAAATGCAGTTAGAAAACTTGTACTCGCCTATTTTTTCCCTTGAAATGTTGAAACTGAAATGATGAAAAGCGTACCACTCGCACGTTATTTTTTTTTCCTTCTTCATAAAATAAAAAAATGTTCTGGGCTCTGTAAATAGGCGCTTTGTGGTTTTATATGGCCACCCTCTAAATATTTTATTTATAAGGAGAGATATCCGCTTTTTTTAAAAAAGCGACAACTTTACGACGGGAGACAAGCCTTTGTTTAAAAAAAAGTTTGGTGATGTGATATGGCATCATCATCACAAAACAACATCAAGCCCATATCGTCAACCAGTTCACGTCTCTTTCTTTTTTCCCTAATGTTCACTTAAGTTTTCGCACGACACCGTTTCATATATTTCTGTACGGGCTGCGTAAGCGGTAAGCACTAAATGCAGTTAGAAAACTTGTACTCGCCTATTTTTTCCCTTGAAACGTTGAAACTGAAATGAAAAGCGTACCACTCGCACATTATTTTTTTTCCTTCTTCATAAAATAAAAAAATGTTCTGGGCTCTGTAAATAGGCGTTTTGTGGTTTTATATGGCCACCCTCTAAATATTTTATTTATAAGGAGAGATATCCACTTTTTTTAAAAAAAGCGACAACTTTACGAAGGGAGACAAGTCTTTGTTTAAAAAAAAAGTTTTGGTGATGTGATATGGCATCATCATCACAAAACAACATCAAGCCCATATCGTCAACCAGTTCACGTCTCTTTCTTTTTTCCCTAATGTTCACTTAAGTTTTCGCACGACACCGTTTCAAAAGAAACTCTTATATTTTTTGTATACGAAAACCAATATTGTTCTTAAAAGGAAGAAGGCTCGGGCTGGAGAAGTATATTTCTGGAGAAAAAAATGAAAATTAGGTGGAAAGAAGTTCACTTTTCTTCTTTATTTTTTGCGGCTCTTTTTGTTTTGTTGCTGAGGAGGAGAGAAAGGAGGAGGAGGAAGTGGAGAGGGAGAGAAGGGAAAAAATGAATAAATCATGCTGAGTTGACAGCTTGTTACATTAATGTTATTATATGAGGTGTCACTCTCTTCCCTCTCCAGCCGCTTTTTTACTCTTTTCCAGAATATGTAGACAATTTTTTCCAAAGAAAAACTAAGCTTTGCTCTTCCTCTCCCTAAAAAAATGTAAGCTTTTTGCTCTTGGCCTACCAAAAAAATATTATATAGCTGACGGAGATTTTTTTCTCTAGTGTTTTTGTCAGATCTCCTCCTCATTTTATACTGTGTATACTTATTTTGGAAGTGATACTTTCCTGGAGAAAATTTTTTTTATGTGATGACTCGTGAGGAAGCTTGACCTGGTAGGTAAAAAAAAAGTGGCGTGGCTCCCTCCTATCACTACTTATCAGGCTTCACTCAATAATTTGTGGAGGGCCGCGAGGCTGGCAAATTACACCCCTTCTCGTTTCCTCTACAATAATAAAATGATTGGATGTGGGTGATGGGATAGTTCATATGCTGCTCCGCAAATGTCATTTTCGTGTCACTTCCATCCTCATCACCCACCCAATTTTATTGGGAGCCTATATGCTCATCGTCATCGTCACCATCATAATATCAATCAGAGCTCCAGCTGGAGCTCGCTGTCTCTCTTTCTGGAAAAAAAATCTTTTTTGTAGGTTTTCCTTCTCTCTCTCGCGGAATCCGAGAAAATAACATAAAAAATGGCGTGGCTCTGGTCTACTCCTCCAGCGTCTCCTCCTATTACATTTGTGGACAGGAAAGGAAGCGAGAAATTAGTCTTGACAAGAGAGCGGAGCCAAAAGGGCTAGAAAAAGAGAAGATAATGATAATTGACAAGTGTGCCATTGTATAAAAAAATGGTGTAGGCCATTCCATAAGTCTCCTCCATCTACAGTTTGCCGTCACCATCACTCTAATATCATGTGACATGTAATTAGCCTCCAAAAAACCTATAAGAAAAAATATGTAGGAAAAGGTCACGCAAGAAAGATATAAAAATACTTACATTTTTTTTCTCTATTGCTTAACCTACTTTGTACTACAGAAAAGAGATTGTGACAGCGAAAAAAAAAAGATGTGCGTTTTTTCACCACTCATCCACTAGTCACTACTTTGCCTTTTTTGTTAGGCTTCCCCAGCAAGAAATTAGAAAATTAATTAGAAAAAAAGGAATAAGCAGCCGTCATCATCACGTTATATGAAATATTTAATGAGCTTTCTGGAACTCTCTAGCTCTTCTCCAGTTTAAGTGATATGCATGTCATGTTCAATCATTATTATCTTGTCTGGAAAAAGAGAGAAAAAAATCTTACATCCTATATCCCTCCACATTATTTCGTATATAATTTCCCTCCAAAAAAATCTCAGAGACAAGAGTCAGCTCATTTTGTACTATTTCATCGGTCTACTCCATAAATTTTCGGTAAATTCACTTAGATTGCATTTTCCGTGCGTATACTTTTCACCTACCAATATATCACTTACAAATCAAGCGGAAAATTTTCCGCATATATCATCCCTCCTGCCACTGCCAAAAGCCATATATTTTTCTGGCTCATGCTTGATTGGCTTTCCTGCACTTTATATTTTTTTTCTCTCTTTTTATTCCTTACCCTTTTTCCCTTCTCTGCGACTATTTATTGGTTTAGTCCTCGGAAAAAGAGAGTATATAGCCATATAGCATAACTCTCTCTCTATTTTTTTGCGAAATTGGGAGGAGGAGAACAAAAAAAATGGTGAAAATCTAGCAGAGCTCTTTTGCTCTCTCTCTCTTTCCCTCCAACTCTAACTCTTGTCTACTTTTTTTTCTAACGATAAGCTGAACATATTTGTGACAGGGGAAGAGAGACTGCCACCGGAGCACAAACAAGAGTTCGCTTTGAGAGTCCGCATTTCATCCCCACATATTTTTTTTATTTCATAATAAAATGCAGAGGGAAAAGACGTAGTAATAATTTATGAATGTTCTTTATTATTACTACATAGTCCTTTTCCATGCCAGTTATTAATATGAAATTGTGTACTTTCCTAATATATCTTTTTTTTACGGGGCCATAACAGGAAAAGCGAGAAAAGCAATATGGAGCGGGCAGAGAGAACAGAAAGAGAGTGGCATTACAGCACAAAATATATTTCCTGATGATAGGAAAAAGCATAATAAGCAAAGTAAAGCTTGAACAACTAAAGGACATTATAATGGCCATAAAACACCAGCAGTAAACTTCCACACTCTTCCAAAAAAAATCTAATGCTGTGCAGTTACAAAAGCGAGCCAATTTATTAAAGGGAAAAGTGACAGGGAGTATAAAAAAAATTTATATTTTGTAGTAGTGGAGAGAAGGCCGGCTCTTTTTGTGTGGATATAGTGAATGGTGTTGGTGTAGTAATGCGGGACCTCAAAAACGCCTAACTAACACGCATCCTCTTTTATTCCTGAGGAAGAAGTGGGAGCTGAGAGCTCGAGAAGAGAAGAGAGAGAAAACATTAGTTATGCACCCTGTTGACATTCTCAAATATAAAATGGTGAAATATAGTCACATGAAAATTCCACCATGCCTCATTCATTCCTCCAACTGGGAAAAAGCTCACAGTATATACCAGAGAGTAGAGCTAAAGTAAGTAATAATAATAATATAATGCGTTATGTTATGAGAGTTCACAACAAGTAAAATGGCAACCACACTCTCAACTTATACGGCTCTTTCTAGTTAAAGTTATGGGGAGTAATACGGCGTGGTTGTGGAGTTGGAAGGGTGCAGGGTGTGTGTGAGAAGAAGACGACGACGAGCTAACGTTAATAATAATATGAATGTTCCCATTATAAAATATGTCATCCCATAAATAATCACACTAATAATTTTCTCTCACTCTCTCCAACTCTCCACTCGCTCACTTTCCTTTTTAAAAAAATAAATTGTGGAATGGGCTTGTACTCAGAGGTCCACAATGGAGCCACACTACTATACTTCCACACATTGTTTACGGTGATATTACTAAATTACGGGAGACTAGAGAAAAATTTTTTTAGAGTTTCTCCTAGGACAATGGAGAAAAAGGTGGTGGTATATAGTAAAAGGGTGCGCCTTTTTTAGGATAACCCTTTTTAATGTGGAGATCTGCCACGGGAGAAAATTTACTGCTTTTAATAGCGGAGACACACAAAACGTGCATAGGTGAAAAGGAGGAAGAAGGGGAAAAGGAGGATGACAGCAAAATCGGAAGATGAGAAATGATGACTTTTCTCCCAGAAGGACCTTTTCCCGGGTAGTAGAGAGCTCCTTTCCTTAATAATTCCTTGAAAAAATACAGAGAGAGAGAGAAATGGGCTGAGAGTGTGTGCATAATAATTCTTAAATAACCGTCACATTTCGCATTTTTTGCAGTGTAACAAAAAAGTGCAGCGTTATACATCATCCTAAAGAGATTTTTCTGCATTGCGGAACGGAGGAGTGGAGCTGACACATGCGAAAATATTTCTTATCATTAAAATATTAGAGTGAGAAAGCTAATGCTTTTCTACTCCGCCCTCAACACAAAAAAATAAAGCTCTTGGCCAGCGCAGCATGGAACGCTAATAAATGACAGGATATCAAGGGAGAAATAATTAATCTTTTTATATGGCCTCTGCCATGACATGGCATATGGCATGATATGTTCCTGGTGACGTTCCGTAATAATGCCTTTTACTCAAGAAGAGTAACACTCTTTCCCTCCAAAAAAATATATATAATAAGTCACCAGTCACACAGCTACTGTGTAAGCTTTATGCATACTCCACACAAAAATAAGCGGCGAGAGGGCGACGGGAATAAATGTTTGTGAAATTTACTTGTTAACATAATTAATAACCTTGCTTCGTGCTTGCACTCTTAGCTGCTGCTCAACTGGGTGCAGTGTGAAAAAAAAATATTCTGATTACCCGCCTTTTACTTTTCTCTACATGCTCTCCATCCAATTCTCAAATTGAGGATATGTGCAACAAGCGGGCTGAAAAATTTTTTGTCAGAGGCGTACATAAAAAGTTTGACTTTTACTTCGGGCACAAAATACATACCTATAGCATGATATATAACTTTTCCTTGAAGGGTGAAAGGTCGGCAACAGTAAATCACTTTGTATTAGCTTCTCCTGGCCTGGCTTCCTCCACTTTTTCCTTGTTGAGTTGTCGTAGCAGAGAGAGAGAGCGCAATTACACCAAAACTTGTTTGCGTGCTTGCAAAAAGTGATGATGAGATTAAATGCTTTTCACCATCAAAAAAATATATATATGGCTGGGTGAGAGAGTAGTTAGCAGTCAGCTCATTTATTTTATTTTTTCAAAAAAAAATTATACAACTTTTTGTAGCAGTAGACCTAGGGAGAAAAGAAAATATTTTTTTGCATGCGCCATTTATTTTCCCTTGATGAGCCGAAAAAAGCCCAGCGGAATTAAATGACATTTTTCTCCGTTGTTTTTAAAGCGTTCCGATCACTTCACTCTTCCTTGACTGTTGGAATACTCCCGCTTCAGATTTTTGATGTTGTTGGGTTAAAAATATAAATTTGTTCCATCATTTCAGTTTTTTTTATACTCCCCAACTTTTGTTTTATTAGCTTGTCTCTTGACTTGAATAACCTTTTCCTTGGTCGCTTTACTCATCTTCCTTAAGAAAATCTGTGGGTGGTATAAATTCTGGTAAAAACTAAAAAGTCATCATCATTATGGCTTTGATTGTTGCATCCTCTTCCCAATAAAACAGCGTCTTTGAGCTAGTTTATCCCCATCTCATTTCCCTTTTTCAAGGAGCTCTTAAAACTATTTAAGCACAGAGCAATAAAAATGGTTATCGTGTAATTCAAGGGAAGCTAGGAGGGAAATGAGTCGTGAAGATTTTACTTTCCTAAACGAAAATTTGTTGTTGTTGCCGTTTTTTTTCCTTTTCAACGACCTATTCAATTTGATTGTTTTTTCGGAGGCTTCCCATCTCTCTCTTCCTCTCTCTCTCTCGGTTTTGACTTGCAAACAAAAAAAAATATTTTTAATGTGCCATTGCCATCAGGGAAAAAAATAGTAAAAAGGGAAAACCATTCTAAAAAGAGGAAATCTCTTCTTCTTGGAAGTAATGGCAGTAGATAAAATATATCGTGCTGGGAAAACGAAAAGTAGGTATATATTTATTTGGAGGGGAATAAAAGGCTCCTCCCATTTTCTGCAAGAACAAAAAAAACGGGAAATAATTTGCATATGAGGCTTCCTCCACGACAAAAAGTTGATTTTCATGGAATGTGCAAGATTGTTTTCTGCTCTTCTTGTCTGCTGATGACTCTCCACTATTTTATGTACGTTATCTATTTCCCCCATAAATCTCTCCGCACCATTTTATCACAGCACTGCTCCAAACGGAGCACACCGAGCTAAAAAACATATATTATCCGGTGAGCTGTGAGCACAAGCTTAGAAAAATGTATTTCTTTCAAGACGACGACGGACAAGACAAGGGAGTAGTCGTGCAAAAAGGAAGGGAAATGGATATAGTGTCTAAGAAAGAACGAAATGAGAAAAAAAAGAATTTTGTAGCGTAAGTTGAGTTAATTTTTCTGTTGTGTTTTCTTCTCCTTCCAAGCCAAGCTTGTCTCCGTTTGTATGTCTGTAAAGAAATAAAAGTGTCAGGGAGCAGGGATTTATTGAGTTGCGAAAAAATTAGGAAGAAGTAACTCAACAAGGAAAAGGAAGGAAGGATGGATGGGGAGATAAGCAACAAAAAAAGAGATATGGCTATACTATCAAAGTCTGCTATGGCGCGCCGTGTAAAAATGAGAAAGCTCGTGTGTGCCTTTCCTCCTTACTTTTAGGTAGGAATTACAACATTTTTTTTTTCAAAAAAAAAATATTTTTATTCTGAGAAAACTGGCTTCACTACTTGTTATGGCGCTAATCCTAATATTCTAGAGTGCAAGTGAAATTGGTGATGAAATATGCACGGCCATGAAAAAGGATAATGGGAATATAGGTAAAATTCGTAAATTGAATTTGTCTCGTTTTCGTACGCTTTTAAAGAAACATTTTTTAAACGGGAAAAATTGCAGTTTTTTTCTTGGAAAAGATTCAGTGAAATGTGATATTTTTCGGAGCGCTCAAACAATTCATTTTGCACATTTCCATTAAGAAGATCTTTATCGTTGTCTCCGTCGTGCTCGTGCTAGTTGAGCCCTTCCTATCCAGAATTAATGGTTATGATTCCTTTCCCATAAATAAATCCCGTTTTTCCCCTTCGCTCCTTATTTTCAGCGGGGAGAAGCTGAGACGGGAGTTTTCATCAGGGCAACAGTGAAAAAGGAGGAGGAAAGAGATTAGGCATTTTTTGTATTAGGAGTGAACGGTGGTGGTGGAGGGGATGCTGAGAAGTGGAGGAATATATATTGGCTCGAAATGTAACCATTATCTGCTGAGAAGAAGTCTTTCAGCGTCTTCTCTGAGATTAAGTCGGGATTATTAGTACTCCACTGCCATCAACATCATTTAGCTGGGATGGATCAGTGTTGGAAGTTTGGAGAGGAAGTTTTTTTTATTTCGGAGAAGTTCGCTTGGGAAAACAGTTAAAAAGGATCTGTAAAATAGATGAGTGAGCATGAACTGCTTCCCCCACTCCTTCTCTTTCCTAACTCATTCTTGACATTAATGACTTTGCACGTTTTATTCTCATCCTTCACCTGATTCTCCGATTTTTATTGAGTTTCTTTTCTCTCACACTAATTTCGGCTCGATTGAAAAAGTGCTAAATTACTTGATAAAAAAAAGTGAAAGGAGAGAGGAGCCGGAGTTGGAGTTCTTGTCTTGAAAAATTAATTTGATTATTTTTTCTCTCTCTCCAATTTTTGTGTAGTTGGACGCAAAGAAAAGCCCGTTGGCGCTGCTGGCTCAGACGTGCAGTCAGATTGGTGCGGATCCTCCAAATGCAAAGCCCCTCTGGCCAACACTCTCAGTCCTCGTCGTCCTCATCTTCTAGCTCGTCTTCTAGCTCATCTTCATCCGGAAGGGATTCTGGGACGGGGACTGCAGCTGCATCCGAAAGGTCGGCGTCATCATCCTCGTCGGTGGGTGTGGGCGCAGGATCAAGTACAAAAAAGAGTAAGGGCTCCGCTTCGGGCTCCAAGAATGAGAAGGGTCATCAGAAATCAAAGAATAATAGCAGCATCTCCAGTACGGTGTCAACGCTGTCATCTTCCGGAAATAATGGATCTCCTAGTCCTAGTGCGGTGCAGCAGAGTGAAAGGAGTTTGGAGAAGAATATAACGATCCCGGCTGACCTTCCACTTACAAGTTCATCATCATCTTCTTCATCCGATGAGAATCGGCCGAGCAGTCGTGCTAGTGGAAGCAGATCGAGAACGCCAGCGTCTGGAAAAGGAGGGAGTTTAACTCCGCCTGCAGTGCACTCCGGAAATGCGTTATCACCAACTGGCTCCACCACTTCATCATCTGGTGGTGGAGGTGGAGGTAATAAATCACCAGGCCTAATGACAGCATCAGTCCCGGCGAGAGTGGCAACACCTGACACGTCCCTGTCAAAGTCTCATGAATCTTCGTCCATCATCGCTAACTCTTCTTCCCTTCTCCTCTCTGCATCTCAGCCGTCAACGTCATCGGTCTCATCAGCTTCTACCTCAACATCCGCCTCTTCCTCAGCCTCATCCATCCCGCTTTCTGCTTCTTCCAGTCTCAAACTTAATCTGACTGGCCCGCCGGAACTCTCACCACTCGGCTCCCTGGCAGCTGCTAAGCATCCTTCTCTCACCAGTCATTTTCCCAGTTTGTATCCAGGACTCCCGCCACCACCTCCCCCACCTCCTCCTACCCTCGCTGCTGGAACAGGGATACCACCATATTTACATAGCTACGCCAGGCTAAAGGCAGCCGCTGCAGCATCCCACTCTTCGGATCCTTTAGGCGGGGGAATCTGCAGAGATCCGTTTTGTACAGGATGCCAGCTTGGCGCTGGTGCGACAGGCCACCTGAACTCATTAGCGGCAGCTCATCACCACGCCACTGGAGGTAAATGTCCAGCAGGCTGTGCCCAATGTGATCACGTCAAGTCCCTCTCCGGACTACATGGAGGAGCGTCCACCGCTCTTTCCAGTTTATCCAGCCCTTCTGCTGGAATGCCAGGTTTCTTTCCAGGATTTCCACCACTTCCGCCATCTCTCGCCAGTCTATATTCCGCTCATGCCGCAGCCGCTGCCGCTGCACTGGCTGCATCTCACCACTCCAGTACATCTTCCTCAAGTAGTACCTCTGCAGCTGGAACGTCTTCATCAACTACAGCTTCCCTTGCCACAAACTCCTCATCCTCAGCTCTTCTAGACCCGCTCTCTTCTCTTCTCGATCCTCACAGCAGATACGGGCCTAGCCCCGCTTCCCATCCTCTTCTCTCCGCAGCCTTCTCCAGATCATATCCAACTCCCCCTCTGAGTCCCCTCAGCTCTGCAAGATTTCATCCCTATTCAAAACCAGGCGCCTTGGGAGCTCTTGGTGCTGCCGCAGCATCTTCCGCTCTAGGCCCTCCTTCATCAACTCAATTTTCCGGGTTGGCTCACCCCTTGAACCCCTACTACCTTTACAGTTTATATGGACAAAGGTTAGGCGCCTCAGGGCTGGGACATCCGTAAAATTAGCAGCACTTAAAATCAGTACATTCAGCCGGTTCTTTTTTTAATTCAGTAAAATAGTTAGCAAATAAACCGCTTCAAAGTTTATCCATAAAATCCGTTCCTGTCAAGTCACTAACTTTACAGCTTTAAAAATTTTTAGGCTAATTCCGACGCCCTTAAAAATATTTCAAATCAATTAATATCAACTATTAATTAGATATAGAAGCGTCTCTCAGCAGTCACGGTCAAAATAAGATGTAAATGAAAAGTGTTAATGTGAATGCATGGTAGCTCTCGTTTATAAAATTAATTATAAAAAAATAAAATATTCACCATATTATTATATATTTACCTTTTTTTGTCTCTACCCAGAAATAAAATGATAATTACGTTCTTAAAAAGTTCCTATACTTCTACTCTGACGCCATCATATTAAAAACACTCGACAGCAAATTTTTTTGTCCTTGCATTTCTCATATTCTACTTTTGTAGGTATTTTCTTGGTGAGTTGCCATAAAGTTGTCAGCCTTCGTCCATGAATGGAAGCAATTTTCGATTTGTTATTGTGCTGTCATTGGCATAATATCCGATTTATTTCTATATCATCCTCACGTCATATCTTTTCCCTGCCACTACCACTTTCCACAGTTCCACACACCAACATCAAAATTGCTTTCTGGAATTTTTCGAAGAAAGGAAGAGAAGGAGCAGCAGCAGCAGCAGCAACAGACAAACGACATTCCCTTCACTGGAAAGGAAACCCGTCTTGGATTTCTCCATTTTTTAGCATAAATAATGAAAAGAAATTTGCTAAGCGGGAAGCAGGATGATGGAGACGTTTTCATTGCATTGGCAGTCAAAATGAGATAGCTGTAGGTGGTGTGTGTGGTCACGTCACAGGAAATTTGTTCCTTTTTAAAAAAACTGAGCTGCTGCCTATATATGCTCATACATATGGGAAGTGACAAGAAGACAGGAGAAGAGTGACAGATGCATAGAGAAATGGGAAAACAGACAAGTTATAAAACGGACGAAAAATATATATATAAAACATGTCATGTCACCAACACCATAAGCATGGGCCACATCGCTCCACCGACACTGCCATCACTGCCACAGCAAAAAAATAGGATTTTCTTCTCCGTGCCATTTTCTATTTTTGCAGACTCAGGCCAGGCTCATGTCTTCCATTATCAAACTGACGGCCTTTTTATATTTTCTCTCTTTTTTATCGATGAATATTCATATACGAAATAGAAAATGGAAAAAAAACAATGGAAAAAGAGGAGAAACTGGTTTTCCAGAAGGTTTTTTTATTACTTGTGAGTTTCTTTATTTTTAAAAGTTGATGTTGATGTGAAAATGTCACTTCCTTCCTTTCACTCTTTTTATGCTGGGATAACAACCGACATCGTCATCGCCATCGTGCTCCTCGGCTCCGTGAGGAGCAAGCCTAGCTAAAACCAAAAAGAAAGAATAATAGGAAAAGGCTTAAACTCATCGTACCCTGTCACTCTAAAGACATGGACAAGGCGATGACAGCTGGAAAATAAAATCCAATTTAAAAAAATTTGCAGACTTGGTGACGGCTGTCATGTCTAGTTGACAATTTTTTTTTCTTCCTTTCAGCTGCAAAAAGGAGAAAGAAAAAAAATGACTTGTCTTTTGTCACAGTTTTTTTTTCTCTTTCCATTTTTTATTGTGGAAGATTGACACTGGCAGTGCCTCTCAAGGAGGAAAAAAAATTGGAGGAGTGAGGCGGGCATCAAAAAATATATAATAAAAAGGGCATACAACATTTCCCAATTTCCAGGCAGTGTAATTGGCGAGCACTGGAAAATATTTATTTCCAGGAACAAGAAAAGAAGACAACACTTGAGAGGAGATGGACTGCACTGTCACAGTAAAAAAAGAGACAAACAAAAAAGTCCAAGTTCCATTTCAGATTTAAGGTAATTGGAAGAACCCATCATAATTTTCTCATTGTTGACAATTACAGCCAGTAGAAATTATTGAGTGGACCGAGACAGGATTGAATTTCATGCGAGTCGATTTCCACAATGGGTGTAGTTAACTTGGACTATATCTTTTCACGAAAATTAAAACTTGATACTTCTCGGATAGCATTAAGATAAGGCTATACCTATCCTACAAAGTACATAACAGTCTGCAAGTGCAGAAAGCAGAAGACAAAAAAGAGATAAAATAAACCGGTGATTCTGGACTGATTTTATGGATCGGTTTTAAAAAAAATTGAGACGACAGGTTTAGCCGGGAACACGACGACGGATTAATTTGTGCTCTTGTCTTGGGAGGTAAGAAAAAATAGTCTACAGCGATGCATCACTATAAGCTCAGGTTCATGTCTGGTTTGAGTTCGTAAATTTCAATAAATCGAGATGATTTTCAGTGTTTGATGGATAAAAAGGGAGTTAATTGCCTAAACGGTGCCCCACACATGGCTGGTGGTGGCTAATATTTGCTGATGACAGACCTGATTGGATTTTTAGAGCGCACTTCCCTTCCAGATTCCCATCTTTTTTGAAGGGAGGGAGCTGCACACGGGATTAATTTTTCTAATTGAATTTTTATTAGTAAATTAGCAATTAATTGTATAAAAAATATTGAGCGTGTGCTTACAGCATGCTACATAAACTTATCCAATATCTAATCCCTCTCATATATTATTGTTTTTCTTTGGCTATCCCTAAAAAAGTGAACTGAGGTGACTCAGTTATTGATGATAACGACAATCATCATCAATTTCTAGGATCCCCACTCGAGAAATTGTATGAGTAGTAGGTGATGATAAGTAACGTTCTTGAGTGCTGTGACTGTTTATAACCCTTTATTTTTATATTCCCATCTCAGGCTCATAAATAACTCACCAAAACCGATTTTTTCTACAATTTTTTTTCCTCGGAGTAAATGCTAAAAGTGTAGAAGGAGAAACAAGAGGCTTGACTTTTTCCTCTCTAAACAGCACAATCTTCTTCTTCTCTCTCTGAAGCAGTTAAAGTTAGAATTTTTTTTACTTAAATGGCAGATGCAAGCTGGTTATATAAGAAGGCTTTAAACTCTGTGAAGCTGTTTCAAAAATTGAGAACTGCAAACTGCCTTTCACGACTTTTCATTTTTCATGTATGCACACTGCACATCATTCATAGTATGATATGGAATGACGATATGAAAGGATTTTATGTAGCGGAAAATTCATACTCAACTCTATTCCACAACCATAAATTATTCCTCTCGGCCTATTCATTTCCATCCTCTTCTCACATCTCCTCACCACACCACATCCACTTCTCCACATCTCCTCTGCTGCCGAGAGAAGAAGTCTTCATGTTTAGGCACGTTATTTATAAAAATAGCAGATTTCCACATTATTATGTTAATATCGGAATAAACCACCACATTACTTTGTTGTTACTCTCAGGAATAGTGCTCCGATGACTTTTTTCGTTGACGTACGAAAAGCAGTGCACAAAAAATGCTTCTCGAGGCTCCACTTTAAGTACATTTGTTTAGCAATAATTTTTTTTTTTCTTGGAGAGTTTTTCCTTCTCTGAAAAAATATATGAATTGATATGAAATGTGTGTAATTTATTGAATCCAAACATTACACTCTTTTCTACTGTGAGCTGTGAGAAAGGGGTAAAGTTAGATAACTTTTTTTGACTTGTGATCTGGATTCTGGATCTCGTCCTTTTCACTTTAGAAGACAACCCATATTTTTTGTGGCTTGCAATAAACCCGTTTGCTGCTAGATTTATGGGAGTGCAGGAATTCGAAGCTACGATTTTTGAGTGAAGGCGAGCAAACTGCTTCCCATAAATTTTCAGTGTCTTATTGGAAAAAGAAGAAGAAGAAAACGGGATGTGCATAAAAAGTCGAGATAATTTACTGGGTTTAAATCTCAGCTCATGTTACATAATTTTTAAAAGAGTTTTTCGGAGAAGCATCAGCAGCACTGCAAATTGCGGCCTTCTTTTCAACCAAATTTTTAAAAAAAATATTTGGGAAGGACTAAAAAAAGCAAGTTTTTTTTTAAAAAATGTAATTTAATATTAAAAACTCATATTTTTGCAATAAAAAATTATTTAGGTCTAGATGATAGCTCTCATTAGTCAATCCTCAAGGCCAGTGTTGCAAGGGTATGAAATAGTGTGGAGCGAACAATTACCTCATATTTATTTGTATGCTGCACCATTCAGCATTGTTACAATTATTTTTTGGTAATGAGAAGTGCATCGGTGGTGATCCGGTTGCCAAAAAAATTATATATTTTTTTATATTTCGAAATCTCGTTCCAGTTTTCGTTCTCACAGGCATGAAATATATTTTAACTGCCGCTCTTTTTATAACTATTTAATGTCTCAAAGTGACAGCCATATTTTTAGAGTTGTGGAGTCTGTGTCGGAGCAAGAGTCAAAGCCGATAGCTCACAAAACACAACTTGTAATCGTAAATTACTTTTAATGGCTTTATAAATACGTTTTTATTTTTTGTTCTTTCAGGCTAATACCACGAACTCGCGTACATAAAATATAATATATATTTTTCATCCTCCATTTACCCCAAGTAGAGTTACACACTGTAAAAGAAAAAAAATACTGTTATAATTTTTCATTTATTACCCTTTAAACACCAACAACCAACAAGGTTTGGAACAAAAAAAAGCGGGCATAAAAGAGTAAAAGTGATAATTTACGTCAGAGGGAGAGAAAAAGAGAGCAGGATGCATTCATTACTGCCGCATTACTCATCTCATCTCCTATCTCGCTCGCTCTGTTTTCCTTTCTATTTAGCCATGCACTTTTGTTCAGCTTCCCCTTTCTCATTTACCCCTTTTCCCCACACGTAAAAATATCATCAAGCCATGTTGAATCCGTATGTGTGGAGACTCGTTGGACGAGAAGATCATTTTATTACTCCGCGGAGAGGCAACAAACAGGAAAAGGAATGACGCGGTAAAGATAGATGGCTGCAAAATGCAAAACTTTCGTCTTCATCGATGATATGCTCTTATATGAGCTATATTTTAATTCCTTTATGTTATGAGTGCATAGTTGTGGCATAGTGGAATGAGCGAAATTAAGATTTATGTCACTCTAACGTATTTAATCTTCATTGTTCAAATACTTTGTTTTGGAGCTAGTCACCCGGAGGAATTGCACCATTAGCGAAGAAGAGTGCGCACTAAAAGATACTGGTACTGGGAAGTGGGGAAGAAGTCATTGCATAATTATTATTTTTGGAGTTGCATCATGTAATCATCACAGGGCAATTGGATGAAATGAATATATTTTAATAAGATTTGAAGAGTGTTTGCTGAAATTGTATTTTCAGATTGGATTTCTGCCACTTGATATGGGAGCTGTTCCGAAAAGGATTAAAAATATGCCAGTGCCATTTCCCCAACTTGAAATTTAACAGATGACAATGCAATCAGAAAATTAATGTGAGCTGGGGAGTTTGGATTTTTTATTATTTTGACTTCTTTTCTTACTTTTTTTACAACAATGGTGAATAAAGTTTCATTTAAAAAAGAGGAGCTGCCTATAATTGGGCCTTTTTGTTTTCTCTTGCTCGCAAATTAAAGATTTTGTGCAGCTGCTGAGTATGGCTGGGGAAGACGGAGGAGAGTGGATAAAAGGAAGAGTTTTTTTACTTCGTGTGCGGGCTTTCTTCGCAACTTGTCCAAGATAATTTTTTTTCTTTTATTTTCATTGTTTTCTCACTCCATCTTCTGCGCCTGTTTATGATTGCACTGATAGCCATTGTTTGTAATAATAGACTAATGCATTGTTTAATGAGTTGATAAAAGGAAGAGTATTTTTTACTTCGTGTGCGGGCTTTCTTCGCAACTTGTCCAAGATAATTTTTTTTCTTTTATTTTCATTGTTTTCTCACTCCATCTTCTGCTCCTGTTTATGATTGCACTGATAGCCATTGTTTGTAATAATAGACTAATGCATTGTTTAATGCGAGATGAGTGTTACGCTTAAAAAACTATTTTTCTTGGAGCGGATGGCGAACTGACAAGATAAAAAACGAGTACTTGAGCTGAAACAAAAGCAGGCGCGAGCAGTTCACTTCTAGTAAAAAAAACCTGACTATTTTCTTGATTTGCTTTTGCAAACGAATAAAAAAATTGAATTTAGATAATAGCCACTTTAAGTAGCTTGATAAAAGACTATTTTTCTTGGAGCGGATGGCGAACTGACAAGATAAAAAAACGAGTACTTGAGCTGAAACAAAAGCAGGCGCGAGCAGTTCACTTCTAGTAAAAAAACCTGACTATTTTCTTGATTTGCTTTTGCAAACGAATAAAAAAATTGAATTTAGATAATAGCCACTTTAAGTAGCTTGTAAATGGGAGGAATAGGTATGCTAGAAATGTAGGAAGTTCAAAGAAAACGGATAATAACTGCTGCAGTTTACTTACATAAATTTTCCCTGATTAAAAAATAGCTAATGTAATTATCAGCTTGAAAGGCTGAACTTGAAACAGGTAAAAGTCATGTCACCGGAAAAAAAAGAAATGCAAGCGGATCGTAAAAACAAGCCCATTAACAAGAATGCACTAAACATCGAAAATAAAAACTCGGGTTAAATCACAACTATAAAAAAAGTGATTATCACTCTGCTCGGCGATGATAACTAAAATTGATTAAGACTGACTGAGTACCTACACCTGCGTAACATGAGTGTTCATAATTTTGTAAAATTAACTGCTAAGCACAAAGACCACACTGGTGACAAGAGTCATTAGACCTTTACCGTCCAGGAAATGAGTAGGCAAAAAGAGCAACTGTTTCGAGCAGTTTTCGCATCCTGTAAAAAATACATGGACAACCAGCCATAAAAGTCACCCTTTTTTAATCTTATCGTGCCGATGGCGATTCTAAAAAAATAATATTTTTTACTCTCATATAAATTAATGTTTTTCTGAAGACAAGACCCTGTACATTTCCTTTTCACAGTTTCATACCATAAAACAAAACAGCAAACAGCAACCAACCTGAGCACGTCTCTAAATTGCGATTTGCAAAACGAGCACCTTCTCTATTGATGAAAATGAAGCAATAAATTAAATCCGAAGTGAGCAGTCAGTCGACTCCTTCCCTCCCTCTAGTCCAGGACAGAAAAAAGATAATGACGAAGATAGCGTTGAGGTTTTAGTGAAACGATGAAATTTCAGTGAGAAAAAAATTAAGCCATAAATTTAAAAAACTGAACATTTTGTCTGCTCATGTTTTCTTGGCAAATACTTATGAAATGTTTTGCATAGTCAAAACGAAAAGAAAAAAGGAAAGGCACTAGGAAAGTGGAGGCAGGTACTCGGAAAAGGTTGAAGGAATAAAAATATGCGCCGAGAATTGATA
>JAHZND010000462.1:0-16057 GCA_027744115.1 Acrocyrtus sp. NNG-2020
ACTCGGCCAATCGAGTACTCGGCCATTCCGAGTACTCGTCGCATCCCTACCGCTGGTGCATGCCCGACGAAGCTGCCTAGATATTTTTTTTCTCTAAAGCAGTGAAAAGTTTTAAAAAAGGGGAACTGAACCAGATAGCATAAACTATATATATTATTACGTGATTATAGTATGCAAAAAAGAAGCCCAGTTTTTTTCAGTTTCTTCCAAAAAAATAAGAAGAATACTTAAGAATGCTTAAAGTAAAGGGACACATATAGTGGTAGTGGTGACACGGTTGTCGGTTACAATAAAAAAAAGTTAAGTGAAGAAACCATTCTTCACGGATGTATATTTTTCTATTTATTTTCTTTCTTAAAAGCTATACTTCCCGGGGATATTTTTTACGGGGGTTTATGCACACACACCCTTTAGTATAATAGCAAGAGTCACAATCAGACGGAGAATATAAAAATATGAGATTTTATACACTTTTCATTCAATTTCCCCCATACCATATCTCATCCGAGCTGAGCTTTTGTATGGAGCAGAGGAGTCGAGGAGCAAGCATTCATATATCTTTTTCTTCATTCTTTTGCAGAAAAATGAATGTAAGTCAAGTAAATATATTTTTTGTGCGGGGCACGTACATATCAACACATATGTAGGAAATTCAGACAATACAGCGGGGATACATTGTGGCACTCTCGTCATGACGGGGCAAGTAATAGAGCAGGAAAAAGAATAAAAAAATCAAACGTTTGGTAGCGGTAGCATGAACCAAATACATTTTTCTATCAAGACTAGTGGAAGCGAGGAGGTGAGCAGGAGTGTTGAAATGAAGTGACAGAAATATCTCGTTTACTTACTACATCACCTTTTCTCCTACCGATCTTAGGGATAGTCTCACAACGTACTCGTGCATCTTTCTAAAAAAACGGTAGTGGAGCAATGGGAAATCACGGAAAGAAATATGAAATGAGTGAGCGAGCACGCAAAAAATCACGCTATATATGTTCATATTTTTTTCAGACATGCATTAATAAATTTTTATATGAGAAAAGTAGATGGATATTACTTCAATTCATGGAATTTTAGATGTGCCAGTGGCGAGAGAAAGGGTGCTAGAAGGTGACTTTTAGAATGGCTTTGTTGCTTCCCTTTCTTTCAACTTTTTCATCGTCAGTTATATTACTGTTGTCAGCCTTCTGGAACTAATTTTCCTCCCTTTTTAACTCGAAAAAAAATTATCCCTCTAATAAAGAATGTATTATTAATATACATGACTGCATGCATGCGTGCTCATTCAAGAAAATTAGAAAAATGAGACCATGCCCCTTTCACCACACTACAAAAACACATTAATTTAGTAAGAGAAAGAATTTTTGAAGTGCAATTTTCTAAAAAAAAAGATAAAATGAAGTACGCCCGTGCAGTAGGGATATGCGCTACATTCGAAATAAATATCCTGGGAAGGAAAACGTACCAACATTGTGAGCAACAATAAGCAGTGCAGTTTAAACCTGTTCATAATCTCTAAATTGCAATATATACACGCAATTATGTGCTGAAGGGATTCATCTGTTATGAGTACGAGGAGCCCTCAACCCTCCTCCAGAATTACAAACTAGTTGTGAAAAGCAAAAGTGCACATGGGCATTACAAGTACTTTTCAAGTTTCTTTCCCCGACAATAAATTTATTATAAATCCGTGAGTTTCTTCTACCAAACTACTTTCTGCTGGAGCAGTGGCAATGGCAGTGGCATCGTGCACAGGAAGTGGGTAGTGGGTACGGTACGCTTATGTGCTCCATAGGGGAATATGAAGACTAATATAGATGCATGCACAATGTAGGGCACTGTTGATGTGGATTCCATTCTTCCTTATGAAGCCCATATTTCACTCAAAAATAGTAATTAGTCTAAGACTCTTCCTCTCGCCCCTCCCACTTTCTTTTTCTGCTAATGCAGGAGGAGAAAACCCACTCCCTCCGCTACTTACAGAGATTCATTTGCACATAAACTTTACAACTTTCCATTAACCCTATTTTTTGCGTCGCTGGCGAGAAAAATTTGTGTGTGCTGTGTACTTATAGGTATGGGCATGTGCACGTGATATGCACAAGTAATAATGCATGTTTGATAAATCTATTCCCAACTATCCAGCATCCAATCTCATTTCCCCTACTTCCCCTATTTCTCCGTGTGCAATTGTACGATTTCATTTTGGAGCTAGTAGGCACTCATCGTCTTTCCCTAGATGAAAAGGTTTGGAGTAATAACTTGGAACGTGTTTTAACTGACTTTTGTACGAGCACACGATGATGGCACATTGATGAAAGAATACGTTTTTTTTCTGAGGGAGCCATTCAGTTTTGCCATTCATTTTTTACTGAAAAAATTGTAAAGCCGTAAAACGGGACGAGGACGAGAGGAATGATGATGTCAACTTTTTTTAAAAAAAAGAAGGAATGAATAGGGGACCGTTTTATTACAACTTTTCTTCTAAACATATTACAATACATATTTCCTCTCACTATTCTTCTCCTCTGTTTTTTATTACGCATCTTTTCTTTTTTCGAAGCAGAACTGATGATATCCCTATTTCTTCATTTCTTCTCCTAGTTCTTCTATTTCCATTTCTTATGGCTATGTTTTCCTCCATATTTCAAATAAATGAATCCACTGAACGAAATTAAAGAATTTTCATTTCGTTTTTTACGTACGTCAAATAAAATAAAAAAAGAGCTGATGGCCTTGTACTTATAGCTGTAATTGCTATTGGTTCTAGAATCCTCGAAGGGAGCGTCGAGCTCGACCTCATTCTCCAAACGCCAACCCCAGTTTGCGTGCTCGACTCTTTGCATTCCTCTCCCCACAGCATATTTCTGGTGAAGTTGTGCACCTCTTCTAGAGTGTTCTCCTCATTTCATGCATTATACATGCACTATGCAAATATAAAAGGGGGCTAATTGCATCGAAAATTACACCGTTAACAAGTTTTGCAACCTTGAAAAGCCGTTGGACCTCATGTCGGTTTGAACTATACTGAAGTGGGAAACGGAGGAAGCTCTAGCTCTCTAGATCTCTAGGGACCTAATTCTATTCTGTATTTGCACAAAATTA
Organism: Acrocyrtus sp. NNG-2020; assembly: GCA_027744115.1. Classification (NCBI taxonomy): domain Eukaryota; kingdom Metazoa; phylum Arthropoda; class Collembola; order Entomobryomorpha; family Entomobryidae; genus Acrocyrtus; species Acrocyrtus sp. NNG-2020. The sequence goes on from JAHZND010000462.1 coordinate 3,106, forward strand.
CACAAAGCTCTCTGGTATCTTGGAGGGCGCCTCCAATTTCACAACACAACTAGATCATTTAATTTCCTCCTTCACTTCCCCTTTACGACCTCTCTCCAGCTTTGGCTGGGCTTAGCCGTTTTAGAAAAGAAAATACGTGCCACTTAAATGCATCATGTATAAAAATCCTCTTTTACTTTTTATTCCAGTAGCCTATATCCTCTTGTTCAGTACATTTCTCCAGCTATCTACCTATACGCAAAAAAATATCTGCATAAGATCCCTCAAGAAGATTTTCCGACTAAAAGTGCGCTCACAATCGTAATCGTATAGCGCTCATATATGCCTGTCTGCCTCCGGCTGCAATAGCAATCACCATTTACGGAAAATTATTTGTCGTTTTAGTGGCAAATATATCCTTCAATATATGCCCCGTGTATAGGTGCTACTCCAAGGAACAGAAATGTATCATTTAATGCGAAAGTCATTATCATGATCGCCATTGCCATCGCCATCACCATCACGCTACAACATTTCTTCTACAAAATATCTTCAATTTTCGTATGAATACATCGCGCAATAATACTAATAATGCCTAAGGTGCATTTTAATATGACAAAAAATATTCTAGGAATAAAAAAGGAAATATTGTTGGACTTTTAGGATGGTTTGGCCCTGGCCTCCCCTTTTTCTGCTTTTGTTCTCCTCATATCTTTTGAGAAAAGTGCTTGTTTGTATTATCAATTCTGCAGAAATGTACCTCATGAAAAGCGTCAGCATTACAATGCCACTGCTATTGTGCTTGTGTAACCTCCTTTTCTCTCCAGTTGCTTTTTTAATATAAAACATTTTTACATCTTACGCTTGTTTGCTCAACAGAGTACAAAGAGAGATATGAAAAAGGAAAAAAATATTCATCTCAATCTTGATTGCACTACAAGATTTGCAAATAGCACCGTTACAACTTAAGTTTACAATCGCAAATGGGACTGAAAATGTAAAAATAAATAACGATGTATATGGGGAGGCTGAGACGGAACGAAAACGATATCGTTTCACTTTTACTCATTTTTATTCCTTTTTTTCGAGTTGGCTTACTTTTCTCCTGTATTTTGTCCTTTTGTTTTTTACTCAACGGGAAAGAGTATTACCGCTGAGGTCTATATACTGTTTTTACTGTAACAAAGGCAGACACAAAAAAAGTAGAGTAGCTGCGCTGGGAGATGTGATTGTGAATGCGAGGACATTGGACAATGTGCATGATCAAGATATTTTAGGCTTTTCTCTTTCAAGCTAGTAAAAGTACTAACACTTTCCACTTTCCCTTTCCTTTTTTATCATGCACTTCCTTACAAAAGTGACATGCTACTTAAGAAATTGTGAGATGTTGAAATAGCAGCATTGGGAGAGGGAAATGGCTGTTTTTTCTGACCGTTTTTAAGAAAATGGAAGCTGTGTTGTGCGGTAAAACGATTTTGTAACGTGGCAAAATACACTCGTACTAATGCCATGTTGCCGTTAAAAATCCTTTCACCTACAGCAAGTTTGATGAGGGCCGAATGGAAATTATTCATTTTTTGTAAAGAAAAAGGGACCCGTTACAGCAATGAGCAGTCGCCGCAGCTGCTGCCTAATACCAGTGCTAATTCCAGTTTTCTTATTTCCTGCTCCTATTTTCTTTCATTCTTGAGAAAAAAAAACACTTCATATGTGTTTTGCGATATGCATGTAAGTACTTCTCTGCAATTGTCATCGCCGTGTTCCTCAATCCATGTCACCAGAAGGACACTTTCCAGTTTATTCACCCTCCCCTCAACCATTTATTTTCGGATGGCGTTGCCCATTAAGCACTTCAAAGAGCTCTTCGCTTTCGAACTAGTGTTATATGCAAAGGCAATAATAATAGTAATAGTAATAATCATTTCGGGCCTCGGGGCAAATCCCTATCTATTACGGATGTAGAAAAGAAAGGGAGAGATTTTTTATCCTATTTTCTTTCATTCTTGAGAAAAAAAAACACTTCATATGTGTTTTGCGATATGCATGTAAGTACTTCTCTGCTATTGTCATCGCCGTGTTCCTCAATCCATGTCACCAGAAGGACACTTTCCAGTTTATTCACCCTCCCCTCAACCATTTATTTCCGGGTGGCGTTGGCCATTAAGTACTTTAAAGGGCTCTTCGCTTTCAAACTAGTGTTATATGCAAAGGCAATAATAATAGTAATAGTAATAATCACTTCGGGCCTCGGGGCAAATCCCTATCTATTACGGATGTAGAAAAGAAAGGGAGAGATTTTTTGGTCTATTAACTATCGCATTTTAGCCAACTAATATGCATGAAAAATATGAAAATGTTCTACGGAGATGGAAAGAAAAGTTTTTTCTCAGAGTGCATTCACTTTTTGCAGGTTTTGGAATCGATGCAGTTCCTCGGTGTATCGTTGTAGCTCCATTTCTATTTTTCTTTCTCCTCGTTTGTATGCAGATTGTAATGAAAACGTAATAAAACGGGAACACACCACCACACCACCACTATTTCTTTATCAGTCTTTCCGTTTTTTGACAGTATCTTATCTCCACTCCACTTCTACTGTTAAGATAACTCTCAACTCTCCTGTGCTTTTCTGCTCAACTGCTGTGCGGTGCGTTTTGATGAGCGCGCTTCCCTTCCTAAAGTGTGTGCCGTTCCAACAACTGTAATATTTTTCTGGTGTCGCAGTTTCCTCTTGTGCCATTTGTTTGCATGTTTAAGTAGGGACATGCTACAAGGCGGAAGTATCATATATGACAACTTTTACTGCACATCATTTTTTTCTAAGAATTCTAGTCAGGAACTGCCTTGCATGCGCCCGTCTCCGACGAGCTACATAAAATCTTCTCCCTTTATGATTGTCTCTGATTGGTGTACTGGAGAAAAAGAAAACCGAACCGCACCGCACCGCAAAGTTACAACTTTTTAATGAAGCTATAAAAATCAACGGAGAAGACGAAGACGCTCTGTTCTTGTGTCTTCTAGCCAAGGCCTAAGAAAATAAAAACAAAAACGAAATATGGAAGAACAATTCCAGCTAGAGCAATAATAATGGAAAAGAACCCGAAACTATTGGACGAGCGCGTAAATAAAAAGAAAAAAATAAAGGGAAATTAGCGACGGTTTTTGAATCTGAGAAAAGAACAGGTGGGCAAGGGATTCCACCCATTTCGAAATAATCTTTGTTCCATGCATACAATAACCTTTTTTGGTGTCTTCTTTCGTCTATTTAAGTGGGAAATGTATATCTGCGGCTATGATGGCAGCTGCTTATTGTGTATAGTAAAAATCAATCTCTGGAGAAAGGGGAATGACTTGCAGACGATGCAGTGAGATTGCCTATATGGAAAACTAAATGCGTAGAAATGTATTTTGCAGACATCACACCAAACGCGACTTTCACACGCACACGACGGCTCACGACGCAAAGTGCTTATTGCCTTTCGAGGTAGGACAGGTTTTTGCAGCGAACGTTAAAAGGATCAGATCAAAACTGAAGATGTCAAGGCAAAAGATTCTAAAGACAGTTTTCACTTTTTTAGGCGTGTTATGCATAGAAATCTATAATTTTTTCAGTTTTCCTTTTCTATCCATTTTGAGAATGGAACCTTTTTTATTTACGGGGATTTTCAGACAATTCTGCTAGAGAAGCCAAACCCATTTGTCGTTGCAAGTATGAGGAGGGTAAAGTAAAAAACGAGTCAAATTAGTGCATCAAAAATTTAACAGTAAACTTCCATTTACGGCTTAACTTCTTACTGGGACTTTAAAAGGAGCTCGAGGGCTTTTATGTGGGAAACAGTTTCAGTGAAGGATTCACTAGCGGGCAAGGCCGTGTAGATTATTAGTCTAAAAGCAGCTCTTGAGTTTCCGTCGTGCCAATTTTATCCTCACCACAAAGCAGCCTTGAATTCTATCCTGCTCCCGTATTGCAAAACAGCTAATTCCCAGAGAGAATATTTTTTGCTCGTAGATCTTTCCACTAAATTCGTCCAAATGGATATTTTTTTAGATTTCAGTGCTAAATAACTAAATGCTACTTTATTTCTGGTTTTTGAGCCCACGCACCAATTCACTATAATTATGCTTTGGTTTCAGACCCTTAACCTAAATCTGCATAATACATTTTGTAAAATTTTTGTTTACGGGCGGTACCACTTCCAGTCCCACTCTAACATTCCGGCTTCCCCGCAAGTACAACACGACTCTATTTTATTTTGTCCTCTTCCGACTGGAATTCGCTTTAAATCACTTGGTCGCAGCTAGAGTAATAAAGTTCATTCATGGAATATATGAGTGTGGTCTACATCCACCGTTCCACCTCCACACAGAGTGTCGGTCGGAGGAATGATGAGCTAAAAGAAAAGCTTTCTCCACTAATGCCATAGCTCTGTTCGTCTTCTCCGAAATTCCTTCAGTTTATTCCAGTGCTCTCGACAATAGCCCGAGAGCATCCCCAGGAAATTTGCTCATATTTGTTCTACTCGAATTTCCAACTATGATTACATCACTAAGCTCCTGCAAACTACAAGGACATATTAAGTTCATACTTTTTATATTGCAAAGCCATCACCATCAGCCTTTCCCGTTGAAAGTCTAAGACTTGACCTGAGCTTTTTACTGCGACAGTTGCTCGAAATTATGAGACAAGTTGTAAAATATCGCTGTGTTCTGGCGAAGGACAAAAACGAATAATAATAATAGTATGTTGCATAATGGGGAACAGCAGCAACAGCACGCGCACCCGCTGCTAGCTGTGATACGAGCCTAGTATGAAACCCTCAAAAAGAAAAAAAATATCTCGTCGTCATCATCATCATCATCATCGTTCGTTATTATTATTACCACCATCATTATTACCATCTTTCTTCCTTCTCCTTTTTGCTTTCTCTCTCTCTCTCGTCTCCCTTTTAAGATGAAAACTTACCTTTTAGTGCGGCACTACTTGTCGCTATTACTGCCGCTTTTAAGAATTGTATGAATTGACATAAGCTAAGACGACTAAAAATTTCGAGAGGGTATATAGCAAAGATACCATATATTTTGTAGGATAAAATTCCTCACTATTCATATCCCTTCCGTCAGTAGTACTCCTGCGAGTGAGTGTGCTTTTTACAGGGGCAAGNTATATAGCAAAGATACCATATATTTTGTAGGATAAAATTCCTCACTATTCATATCCCTTCCGTCAGTAGTACTCCTGCGAGTGAGTGTGCTTTTTACAGGGGCAAGAAAAATCATTATATTTTATGTAGTTGAGGAAGTCATATCATTGTAATAGGTTGCCACAAATCAATGATATATGTTTGATGACCTTAATAAAAGGTCACAGCAGGAAAAAATCCAGCGACTGCTACCACTACGCGTAGACTGTAGACATGTATAAATTCCCTTCACTGAAATCGCCCCTTCTAGTAACCTCCTTACCTTTGCAAAGGAGAAATGAGCCTACTACCAATATTCAGAAAATTCATATAAAATGTCTCCCGTGCACAGACACGCTTTTTGGAGACTTAAAGGAGAAGGAAAATGCAGAGGTATGAATATGATATGGATGGAGATATGATACATTTCACAATTCTGGCATGCGATAGTCTTTATCATTCTTATTCACTTTCTCCGTCTGTGAAGAAGCAGTAATAAGATATGGGTTGCGCTGCATTGCGTAATGGCATATCACTTCTCGCTCCAGTATTGAACACGTGCAGTGGAGACGGAGAGGTAAAAACTGAATATTTTCCTGCTTATCCTAAATAAGCGTGTCTAATATTTCAGGATTATATGCAACAAAACACTACATATCTTTGTTGAGTACACGGCTGTAAGTTCTTCATATCAGGAAGCTTTCTGGCAAGCTCTTTTAACGCCAAACATTTATTATTAGCGAAGCAATACGTGAAAGCATGGAGGGGGAGTGTACGCACCGGATGATCTAAGCTAATTTCTTCTGTCTAACTCGGCTTTTCTCCGTTTTTTCTTATGACGGGAAAAAGGCTCATCTCAGAAGGAAAGTCTAAACCGGTTACTTTTGTACTGATATAAACTGCACAAATGTTCGTCTGAGGCGAGTTCAATCTGTTTCCATTTCTATCCTCTCTCTTGGTCCCTCCGTCCGGCTGAGTTAATGGAAGATAAGATTTTTTGCTGGTATAATAGCGCTCAAGAAGTTACGTGTGTATATAAGGAGCTGTAGTGAAATGGACATTCCCATCAGTTTTGCCACATACTCATAACTCATCATAAAAGTGAAAGGAAGGAGGAGGGAGATCGTCATGATATCCACTATTTATTTTAGTGATGCATGCGAGCAGATATCAATAACGATACTCTTGGTTAGCTCAAAAGTCCGTTTTCCTCACGGAGAGGAAAAGAAAAAAGTGAATAAAAGAATGATTTGCTTTCATGACCAGATATTTTTCCATAATATATAGTAAAAAGCTTTCTCTATTTTTATGTAGGTATGCAGTTTATGCAGCTAGACATAATTTTTCTCATATTTACTTATTATGCGGTAGTAGGTAGTAAGTATAGTGCAGCTTCATTTTATATTTGGGCAGTGTTTTTGGATGTCATTTTTTTCGGATGATTTGTTATATAATATTCGTGAGTGTTTTTTTCCACTTCCCACATGATGTAAAGTACATCGGACATGTATGAGATAATTTCTTGAAATATTTTAGTGCTCCGACACATTCTTTTACACTTGACAGAAATTGATGTACTTTTAGTGGCTGTAACCTTGCTTGTTTGCCATGTTGAGTGCTTGCCAAGCTCAAATATTTAACGAGAGCTATTAAAACTAGTTTTACGATGGAGGATTAAAACGAAGGAGGAACATCTCTGGGTTTTATTGTTAGTTAAATTAATCACTGAGACATGATGTCATCAAAAATTTTCGTCAAGGACTTTTCTATAGTAGATTTAGATTTAGCGCAAAAATTCACATACATACTCCCAAGGATATGCACTCCTTTACGTTGGAGAGAGTTTTGGCAGGGAATATAAAAAAAGTGAACTGCTTACCTGCAAGTTGTTGATGAACCACGTAATATTTGCAGCTGGTCGAGTAGGTCCAAATGAGCAATTAGCTCTAATTCTTTCTCCAACTTCGTAGCGAGTCTTCGTCAACTCGATCAATGGTTGGTTGGTTGTAAACTCTGTGTGGAAGAAAAAAGAAATTAAATGGGCATGAAGATAGCTCTCTGGGCGCATAAAAACTTGCCGTGTCCGTGCTAGTTGGCAGGATGGACAAAAAGCGTCAAGGAAGAGAAAAAGAGAAAAGAGAGAAAATGCTCTCAACGGAAACAAAGAAAGTAAAAGGTTAAAGAAGTAAAAGTGAGGGAAAGCAAATACGGAGAAAAATGCTAAAATAAGGGAAAGGAAGGAAATAATTGAGACTATTATTAATGGTACACTTTTTTGTGCAGCTAGCAAAAAAAGGAATCCCATCATCGCCATTACCATCATGTGATACATATAACTAAGACTAAGAGACATTGACCTGACCCAAGTACAAGAAATAAAAGTTGGAATACATTTTTTTTCTTTGGGAGTGAGAAACGAAGCAAACTAGCCAACAGCCCCGCCACCCACCTTACCCACCCGCTGGGAGTATATAGAAAGACAGTGAAAATTGTGAGGACATCAGGACAGGACACACTGCGATAGTTGTCCCACTATAATCGTCGTCACCAACCACCACCACACCACCACTACTACCGTCATCCTCATCATCATTTTCATCAAAGCCACTAGCCACATGCGAAAAAAAAACTTTTCAATAGAGAACTAGTAAAAAGGATTTCCAAAAGAATTTCACCAAAGAGCTTCTAAATAGACACAGAAAGAGTCACATTCTGCTTTACACTTTCTTTTTTCTTCTGTGCCAGGGAAAATCTCACTTTCTCAACGAAGCGCATCAACCAACCAGTATCATGTATGTTTCTAGGACTCTTGCGTTGCAGATTTTCCAGTTTGGCTAGCGACAGTATTACACACTCTTCTTTTTTTGTCATTCCTTTTAATGCATATTGTTCCACTCACTTTTTCTTTCAACGTAAATGTAATAATAGGAGTGAATTTAGCGGAGCGTAATGTCACAAAATGTGCTTTTTCTCTTTTTAAGCCCAGTCCTTTTTCTTGTTAATTGTAATGAATCGTGCTCTTTTTTTTCTCCTCTTTTCCAAAGCTATCTCTAACTTTTTTTATATATACCAAATAAGAGAATAGAAATTAAAGAAAAAAGGATGGGGACACTAGTGTTAACGCAAAGTTATTTAGAGCAGGAGGAGGAACAGTTCGTCCGAAAAAAAGGAGAGAAAAAAAAGAACAGACTTTGCAACTTATTTTCCTAGCCTTGTTCCGGTTCGGGTCCCTTTTTTCTGCTTTAATTTGACTCACCTTTATAATGTATGTATATGGAAGGGGTGTTCATTTTTATCGGATTTTTCCTGAGAGCTGTATATATACATGATAATAATTATTATCAAAAAGAAGAGACTTTTTAAGTATCTAGCATTTTCCTCACTTCTTCACGAGAAAGGAGTGTCAGAGCCAAATTATTTCCTCAGAATTTTCCCTCTGCTAACCTAAAATGAGCTTGTCACATAATTTTCACGTGCTCCTTCCCCAGTTATAAATTTTTTAACGGGGTACAACACAAAACTAAATCATTTTTCTTTTACCAACTCACAGAAAAATCTTCGTCAGTGAATTTGGAGTAGAATCTGCTTCTTTTCTTATTCCTCGCAGTATCATTTTTTTTCCTAATGATTTTCGCAATAAATAGCAGCAACGGACCCAAATAGCTACATATAAATGAATTAATGGGAGGGAAGAATAAAAGAAATCTATCACGTAAAAAAGCAACAAATAACCTTAAAACGCTGAATGGATTTCTTTTTTTTGTTAATGTTGACGACTGCTGTAATAAAACAAGAGTCTTTATCGGGAGAGAGAGCATGGAAAAGCTTTTCTTATTCGGCTTTTTTTTCACAGCTCATTTACTTTCACCGATGTGAAGGGAACTTTATTTTTTTACACTCTCAACTTTTGCTCCAAGCACTTCAGCTCAGCCAACCCTTTTTCCTGATCAATCCACTTGTTCTGCAATCTATTATTCCAGAAAAGTCAGCAGACCCAATTTTATTCGCTGTAAGTTGATTTAATGTGAGCTCCATACGGAGTGAGTGTGCGTTGTCGTAAATATAAAAAAAATTACTAATAGTAAGTGCCACTTCCATTTTTCGTCCACGTATATATCGGCTATTATTATTGATATTGTTAGTACTAGTTTACTACTGGCATCAATGGCCTCGCACATCCCATTTATTTTCCAGAGCGGAAAAAGGAAAACCAAATCAGCCAAGGAGCCAAGTACAAAAAGAAAAGAGAAAACCTTAAAGAGCCATATAATGTCTTTAAAACCGATCATTTATTTTTTTCCTATCGCTATCGCTAGTATATTTGCGAACACGTTTTCCAACTTTTGTAGCTTAATATTATTGCTCATTTACATGCTCTCTCTGAGAGTGCCGGGCTGGTTTTTAGCGCATCCAAACTATTTTTTTTGCTAAAGGTACTAACAGTGCGCTTCCTTTCCTTCTCAATGCGATGCATTCACACACACACATATTAATTGACAGTAAATTGCCCATTGTGCCTTGGCATCGTATATTTGCAGCATCGCACCAGGATTTAGCATTCAGACAGAGTATGCGAAAAATTAAGTCAGTGAGGAGTGAGGAGAACAGTTATTGGTAAGTATATAAGAGTCCCGCTGTGAAGGTAATGTAAAAGTTTGTATAGTAAACTGTAACAATTTTTGATGTCAGCCTTCACTTGCAGATAGATCGAACGTTACTTTATTGAAAGGGGAGGAAGCATTAGTAACCGCATTTTTTCCTATTTAGGTAAGGTTTTTATGAGCTGAAGTTGGACTTGGAGTTGGAGCTGTGGGAAGTGGGAGCAGCGACAAAAATCAAATTCTAAAAAATTCTCCTGCTGAGTTTGCTGATTTGGGCTGTTTCTAGTTCTGCAGTAAAATATTACCGACAAACTTCAGCTCAAAAAGGAATATTATTATGCTGGAAGTTTTTTTCACTTCCAAAAGTAAATTCGAAACGAGCTGGGGGTAAAAGTACTTTTTTTCGAATAAGATTCCATTTCATCTTTTCAAAATGTAGCTACTTTCACTTTTCCCGAGTTCGACAGAATTAAGCTGAGTTTTAGAGGAAAACTCGTTTCCAGACTTTGGAAACTTCATTTAGATTGACATTTATGATAATTAACAACGAAGTATAACATGCCCGCTCTGCAGAAAGGGAATATCGACATCTCTTTTCGTTAATCACTTTCAATGACCTAGACATCACAAAGAGGCACTTTTAGCGCAAATGGCCCGGGAAACGCTGATATAGCACTATTGAGAAAAAAAATCCGCATTAATTCCCACTATTCCAATTCTTCCGCTCTATTTTCTCTGAGCGAGAACGATGTGCACTTTAAATCTAATTTTCACTGCACTGTCTATCTGCATAGCTATAACAATTCAATAAAACTACCTATATGGATTACATTACAATTTAGCGTTGATCTATATACACGCCTCAACTTCGACTGCCACAGTTTTGTAGCTTTTCTCTCACATTAGCATCGATTTTTACTTTTTTTTACATTGCCAGTCTTCCACGAAAGAGGAGCATCCGAGAAAATTGTGCATGAATAGAAAACACTCATAATTTGGGCCAAAATCCACATCATAGACAGAGAAGAGAAGAAAAACTCATCTCAGTTGTTAAATATTAAATATGATGGCTTTTTTTACTGTGGCTATATGGAGAAACCGGAATAGTGGGTTACTGTACCTGCCATATAATCCCTAAATTAGTTTTTAGCGCATCTGCATACCTTTTTACCTAGCTACCCAGTTGTTGCTGATATTGCTCTCGTCAGTAACATGCCTGCAAAAAAGTAGTTTTTTTGCGAAGCTAGCTTTACCCACAACAGAGCCGTTTTTTCCTTGAAAACTCGAGAAAAAAAGGCATTTTTTACTCTTGGCTCCCTAGGGAAAATGTGCTTTCAGGTGCTAATATTGTCTGCAGCGTAATCAATGAACGAAAGGGAAAAAATGAGCCTCCATTTTTTTCCCATGCGGAGAAAAATAAAAAAAGAAAGTAGTGGTTCGTGCCTAGTAAAGACGCAATTTTTTGGCGCTAATTGAAATAAAGATTAAATAAAGTCTTTAGTCATTCCCTGTCATATCCCGTTTCCGGAGAATCAGGAAAAAGCTGAAAGCATGCAGCGTAGCGATAGCGATACGCTCACTTGAATAAGCAAATTATGCAAAGAAATGGCGAAATAATTTTTAAAAAAATGTGAATGTAGCAAAAAACGAGCGGGAAATGGGAGCCATAAGCTATAAAGATGGGATGGAAATAGATTAATTTCATAATATGAGATTCATTTATGCACCATATCTGGAATGAACGTCATTTGGACGAGGATGCCTAATTGTATTTGCACGCTCCCGAAAAAAAATAATGCTACGGTAAAAAAAATGAAGAAACGGCATCCATAGTCAGAAAATTTGTTTTTAATGTGCATCGTAAAATGTTCAAGCGCTCATATCTTAATCACTTTTTTGTCGTAGTTTGTACCGTGCATAAAATACAGCGTGATGTATTAAAAAACCGTACTTCTGCTGGGAAGAAGACTACTGACACGCTGCTGAGTTTGTAACGTTAATGACCTCTCGTGGAAAGAATAAAGTTTAATGTGTGTACTCATATACGGGAGTGGGAGCAGTTAGGTAAGGCTATAATGTACCTGCTCTTATAATAAATTAGGGAATTAGCTCAGTTTTATGGGCTTCTCCACTTTAATGAATTTGTTTATCATTTGTTTCCTGCGGAATAATGGAAATTGTGCAGAGGGCATTACTATTTTTTGTAGTTTCTTATTTTGAGACGTGCATAAAATACAGCGTGATGTATTAAAAAACCGTACTTCTGCTGGGGAGAAGACTACTGACACGCTGCAGAGTTTGTAACGTTAATGACGTCTCGTGGAAAGAATAAAGTTTAATGTGTGTACGCATATACGGGAGTGGGAGCAGTTAGGTAAGGCTATAATGTACCTGCTCTTATAATAAATTAGGGAATTAGCTCAGTTTTATGGGCTTCTCCAGTTTAATAAATTTGTTTATCATTTGTTTCCTGCGGAATAATGGAAATTGTGCAGAGGGCATTACTATTTTTTTAGTTTCTTAAGTCTTACATATTTTGAGCGAGAGTTGGAGCTGGAGTGAATGCCGAGCTCATTGCACTGGTGTGTGTGTGTGTGCTAGGTGGAAAAGCCATTTGCGCGGTGTCTTGATTTTTCGTAGACTGTCAAAGGAACAGGAAATTCCTTTAAAGCAATAAAACTGAGACGCACCATCCACCAGCCACCACCCACTTAATGTGCACATAACCTATTGCTCTTCAAACAAATCAATTTCATTTCAGACTTTCAGAGATAGAAATATAAAACGGGAGTAGTGGAAGGGAAGAAACGAGAGATTTTATATATTTTTCTCCTTTGTAAGTGAAATTATGATGGCTTTTTTAACGGAATGAGAAAGCACTCCCCATTATTGCTAGTAAAATTTTTTAAAGAAGTTCCGTCATCCCACAGTGTTCACTCGCAGTGTATATAACTGCTCTCGATTACAACAATACTAGCACTTCCAAATGCATTTTTGCTGAAGATTATGTCTTCACTCTGCGATAAATCTCCACTTTATTCTATACATGTGGCAGTAAAAAAACGAGGGCAAGCTTGCAAAAAAAGCAGCTAATGTGTACAAAGAAGCTGGGAAGGGAAAGCCATGCAGTTTGCTCGGGAAATAGTGCGACTGTGTGAAATCAGTAAATAGCGGGAGATATCAAAATCTAAAAAT